>CM040243.1:209858720-209905475 GCA_022545495.1 Chrysanthemum lavandulifolium | reverse complement strand
AGTTCTAAACATAATTCATCCGCATCAGATGTAAACACTATAATGAGCACAAGTCATCCACAAAGAAATGCTTCTACGGGAGTTCTATATCGTGCACTTCTTAGGCACGCTACATGACTTTTGGTGCATTTCTTGGGCACACTAAACTTGACAATGATGCTTCTTGTGAGCATCCTAAACATGGTTTGTTTTGGCTATATCTGAAACCTTGCACATCTTCCAACATCATGTTAAATCTAATAACATGAAGCTAACAAATCCATTACTCACATGAGTCGTATAATGCAAGATGAATGATTTTGAATACACCTCAAGCACCTGTATCATGATATATGCACACATATACTATTAACACATATCTAACATATAAACATGATAAGTTGGAAACATAAACTACATGAATTTGTATAAACACATAACAACTTTTGGACATTAAAGCACATAGCAAAATAATGCTGTCAATTCTGCAACAACATGTATATTCCCCCTTTTGACCGACTTAAACTCTGAATCAGCTCATGAGGCTAATTTTCTATGAAACTAGACTCTTTTGTCTTTCTGAAAATGTATGGCACACCCCCAACAGAACTACGGTTGATCTGGTATGAATTTTTAAAGTTCTGGTTGCTGCACTTTTTTAAAATATGACCTTGCTGCACTAATTTGTATTTTACACCAATTTAACTACTAAATTCACCAAAAGCTAAATAATAACAATTGAGGTAGACTCAGAGGGATACACTTTTCGTTTTTACTTCAAGTCAATCCGATAAACGGGTAGTTCTCTATGACCATTCAAATTCGACCCATTTTCTCAAAACCTTGTTGTCCTAAATTCAAACATCACTAAAGCAACCCAAAACCCATGATAAGCTATTCTACTCTTTACCAAACTTATATCTCATCTTATTAAACATGTATACGACCATTTTCACTAAGATTTACACTTATAACATGTATACATTTGCTTATGGCCTTATGCCAAACACCATTTCAATTTATGAACTAAACATCATCTTCATCATAAGCCATGAACTAATTAAGTTTTCTATACATCAACTCTTGCAAATTCAGAAACATAACTAATTATGATTCCCAAAACATGCTAGCATAATCCGTGATTCATGGTATCATCATCTATGATCATAAAACTTATGTAAAAGTTTATAAACATGTTAAAATCATCTTAAATATACTTATTAACCAAAACCTCTAATTTTTTTTCTTCATAATCATAAAATCAAAACTTGAACTTAGCTCATACATTTGGTTGGAAACATGTTAGGAAGACTTGTTACATCATGTATCTATCATAAGCATCTCCAAAATCATCCTAAAACATTATTATCAAGCTTTCTTCATGGTTAGGTTTTCTTTAGCTATTTCCCCTTGAAACACACACGTATAATACGTGCATTATGAGTAAGATTTCTAGACTAAAATGAGTTATAAAGCCATAAGGGCAATTTGGTTATTCTGCCCAAAATGTGCACTTTACACCGTTAGTTCCCGTCATTAAATATTTTCCACCGTTAGTCCTTTTTTGTTAACCATTTGCATTGGAAGTCCTTATTTCTAAAAAATCTAACGGGAAACTTTTCTAATATTCTAATAACAATATAAAATTCTATTATTAAGACTTATAAAAGTCGGGGTGTTATAAAACTCGATGACATCTAGTTAGTTTATTATGGCTGAACGTAATGGGATGTTAGGTCACACATGAAACCCCGTGTGACTTGAGTCACCACCACTACACCCTATTAAGTCTACCAGCGTGACTTAACCAAATAATATCTCATTCGGTCACCATCGTGACTTAAGCAAAAAAGTGAGAAAGAGTGTTTGTGTGTGTTGTGTGTGTTTTAATATTTAAATAAATAATAAGTATAACTGAACGAGGGTTACAAGGGGTTGAGTGATAGATGAAGAAAAGGAAGAAGAATAATGCGCCACCGGAGTAAGTAACGGTGTTTTTGTTAGGTTACGTGTACATCTAACCTAACCAATATCATACAAAATTAGATTTCAAAGTAATTTAATATGTAATAATTGCAACTTTAACGACACAATATAAGGACATTTACAATGGTGAAATTTTTAAAGCTTTATACATTTAATATTTTTTGTCACATCAACAATTTATAAACCTTTTGAGTTGATAAATCTATTTCTCTTATGGTATAAATATTTTAAAGCTTTATACTTGTTTCACATAACACATGCACAGTGGCGGATCTAGGAATTCACGATAGGGTGTGCACTCTCTAATAAAAAAAGTTTGCGGATTTTCGGGTCGGGTTTTTCCAACGGATTCCGTTTTTTTATTTATTTTTTTATTATTTTTTTATTTTTTAAGTAAGCTTACTTCATAATTTTTAGAAAAATGTGACTCATCTAGTTATAAATATTTGAAATTTCTCACTATTAATCGACAATTAAGAATGCCACATAATAGAAATTTTTTATATCATAAACAACATTCTGACATGTAAATATGTAGTACACCAAAATAAATGACCGAAATAAATGGGTTTGGTAATTGTGTTGATTCATATTGCAAGTGTAACTGGACTCTTATAGGCCTATTTCTAATAGGGGTTAATTCCATATATCCCCAATTAAAACCTTTTAATGTCATATTTGTCCAACAAAAACTTATAATATCATATATATCCAATTTAATCACAAAATTTGTCATATATATCCATTCTATTATTAAATTAATTAAACATCAATAAACATTATTAAATTATCCATTTTACCCTTCATAAAAATATATCTCTATAATACCCACTATAACTCTAAAGTAAGTTGGGTTTTGCAAGCTCCTGCTAAACTTTCTTAGTGCAAGTTAGATACAATAAAGATGATTAAAGATTGATAGTCTAGCTTAATGGCTGAAGACTCTCATTGATAGTCTAGCTTTCTGATCCCACATGATACAATAAAGATGATAAAAAGGTTGTCTAGAAAAAAAATTCTAGATGATATGTGAATTCTACTCACTGATTCAGATGGATAACTAGTGCATATCAACACACATAACACATAAATAGTTAAGTTTTCGATATATGGGCTGAATGATTGTTATATAACATTTTAGGTGTGGTAATATATGAATTTGAACCTATAATTTATTCTGAAATATTAAATAATTTGCATATGTTGCCATGTTGGTGTCACACTGAACGAGAATTGCACATTCCACAATTGTAACTATTGATTTGCAATTGACTGTTAAGTAGTATCTTTCTAATACAATTAAACAAATTGATTTTTTAAGGCATGGTTTGATGGTTTAGAACAGAAATAAAAGAGAATGTGTTTATATTCAGGTGATATATCTACTTGAGGAATTGTCGTCTTCTATGTTTTCTGCAAGTGCTCTTAATGGGTACCTCACTAATAAGGGTAAATTAGTCTATACATTTTAAATTGATTATTATAATGATTTTAAAAAAAGTTAAAATAAATAAATTAGTAAGATGGGTAGATATGACAAATTTTGTAATTGAATTGGGTATATATGACATCGTGAGTTTTGGTTGGACAAATACGACATTAAATGGTTTTAATTGGATATATGGAATTAACCCTTCTAATAAAACAACTACAAGAATAAGTTAAAAGATTAAAAAAAAAAAAAAAAGAACTTCTAAAATATAGGCGCCTCCCTTCTTCTTTTTCCATCATTTACAGACAAAAAACCCCCTATGTTACAGGCGATGGTTCTTTTATCTTCTTCCTTCATTTTGGATTTACGTTTTCCATCATATAGATAATTCAGTTGGCTCATGGTATGCACCCCATTTTCAGTGGGTATGCACTCTTCTTAAATTCATGCATAAAAGTCACAAAATCAATATTTTTTACACTACAAGCAGAATTCACAGGGTATGTAAGTGCATACCCTGTTCTAGCTGTAGATCCGCCTCTGCACATGCATTAAATGTTCTAAGATTATAGAGAGGTCTATGTTTAGGACCTTTTCATGCCATGTAATCATGAAATGAAAATACACTATGGTTAAAACAAAACATGAACCTTTTCAAGTTTTATAAACCTATTTTTAAACTTCACATAATGGATGCTCTAATAGTTTTAAAGCCAACCAACATTTTTCTCTTTAATACTTAAGCTATGGTAGTTTCTATTATTACTTTTTAAGCTACGATAGTTTCCTGTTACTTTAAAAACGTCTTATATGTGCAAAGTAAAATAAAGAGTACGTCTAACGAATGTTGTATTAAAAACAATGTTTAATGTAAAATATTTTTTTTTTGTTTAATTGATACACGACAATCATTAAGAGGGTGTTTGAGATTGCTTACATTTTCTGCTTTTGCTTCTGCTTTAATGTTTGGTACATAAGATTATTGAGATATTATGGTTATTTTTTCAAAAAATAAGTTACTTAAAAAATAGTTTTTGTTTGACAGACAGAACTTATAAGAAATTATTAAAAAAATAATATTTTATAATCTTTGAAAATAAAAAGTTATTTCATGTAGCTTATAAAAATAATATATTTTTATAATCTTTTTCAGACCAGCACCAGCATCAACACCAACACCAGCACAATCTATTTTTGCTAAATATACATCTGTTTAAAAATAAGTGCTTTATATTTATAGAATGTTTATAAGAAGCTGCTTTTTTGCTTAAAATACATACTGTGTTTAGATAAGACCACTACTTTTCTGCATAAAAAAGAAGCAAAGAAGTAGAAAAAGTAGAAAAAACAGACCCGAAGATAAAAGAACTGCTTACACAAATTTAGATTTGCACTAAATTATTGACACCAAAGGTGCCTTACGTCATCAACTTTATAGCCGTTAGGTGCCAGAACCCACCCACTTGAAAGGACCAAAAAAGCAAAACCCATAACCAAAAGGACCAAATATATAAAAAACGCAAACCTCGTATTCGATAACAACCACCGTTTACAGTTATTATTTATAACACAATTTTTATTAATTTATAACTTTTTCACAAAATTCATCTTCACATTCACAATAACAGAAAACCCCTCTCTTCTCTCTTCACATGGTGCCGTCTTCTCAGTAAAAAAAAGAAGCTAAGAATCACTGTAAGTAAAAATATTAACCCTAATTTTACTTCCTATGTTTAATTTGATAAAGTTGATACATTGTTTTTTTATACCTGTTGATAAGCTAATTTATGATATTTTTATATTTAATTGAATGATTTTGATGAATTAAGTTTAGGTGGTAGTTAATGTCATTAATACAGTTTAAGAAAAGTGCAATCATTATACTGTACGACTAATAAAATATTGTTTTTACTTTTTGATTGGTTGAAATTTAGTACAGTACTGAATAATTATTTACTAATATTTTTTGGTAACTGTAAATAGTAGTCTAACAGTTAGCTGTAGCTGTTTTGTTTTATAAAAAGTGTTTGGTATGATAGCGGTAATTAAATTTTAATGTGTAAAACCAAATAAAAGTAGTGTTAGAATATTAAAAAAAAAAAAGTAGCGTTGGAATTTTAATGCTTGTTTCAACCGCTTGTTGCTAATCAAAAACGCTAACCTATCCTAAATGCTCGGCACTGAACATACCTTATTTTTGGGACATAGCTTGGTTAAATGAATATTGTTTTGGGAGATACCAAAATCGAAAGACTGACAATATTTTTGGGATGGAGGGAGTATAAGAAAAAGAAGCTGGATTGTTGTGCAAGTATTAATTAACATGTTGACGTAGATTGAATCGTTTTAGTGAAAATGTGGGAGCGTGACAGTGTCAAAATTCAACACTGAACTGTGTTGAAATTTTTGGTTAATTTTTTTTTATTACCTGTTTTTCAGTTTTTTGGTCCAGTTTTGATTATGATGGTTTTTTCGCTCACCCTTACAATTACGGCAATAGATTATTGTGCTTAAGTGAAAAAATGTTATGAAAGTTACCAACACGGGATAAAACTAAGTGTGACGTCAATGAAACAGTTTTTATATGATGTTGTGGGTTTTATTTGTTTACATGTTTTACCTAAAGTAACACGTAATCAAGTTTCAAATATGTTCCATCTAGGCGCTTGGCTTTGAGATTTTAATAATAATGGAACAATGTTGAAATTTTGAGATTTTGAGATTTTGTAGTTTAATGATTTTAACAGGCAAAATAGTCGAACGCGTTTATTTTTTGTTTAATTTCTAACATACCTAGTTATTTACATGATTGTAGTAATGGAATCAGGTGTTTCCATGGAACGAGTCGGTAATTGGATACCCTTGACACCAGGAAAGCCTATTTCTGGTATGTCCGAGGATAACTGCGAATCAGTGTTGACTTCTAAACAAGGGACTGAAAAGATAAATATAAATGGGAAATTTCCATTTACGGGTGCTTTTGATACTATGGTAAATACGGAAACGATACCCGTTACCCCAGCAAAGCCTAATCCTGGTAGGTCAGGACAGAGCTGCGAGACAGTGTTGATATCTGAACAAGTGACTGAAAAGGAAATTATAACCCGGGAACTTCCATGCATGCTTAATGAGACATGTGAATTGACGGCTGAAAATAATGATGGGCATGAATTGGTTTTTGGTGCAACTGGAAAGGATTTTATAAGCACTACAGCGAGTCGGGGTAAGCAGTTTTCATTCTAGCATTAGGTTCTTGCTTTTCGACTTGTTAGTATATTGATCATCCTTTCAGTGACCATTTTCCCATTTGACCTTCTTAAGTCAAAATGTAGTACTTTCTGAAGTCAAGTTCTATATGACTTAATTTTTAGTTTCATATATACCCAAACATGCATTAAAAACATTATGCATTATGCATTCAATACTTCACTTTGGGTATATATGAAATTAATCCTAATTTTTAATAGCCCCAAAATCTTTTTGTTTAAACAAAAATTTATCCAATGTACTATTGCGACTGCATTTTTGAACCTGAAAACTAGTTTGATCTTTTTCAGGTCAACTTTTATTCATTAAGAAGGGAGCATGACCATTTGTCTTTTTAGTGCTTTCTGAAGTTTAGCTCTATAATAATCTACTATATTTTTTTAGTACCATTTTTAATGCAATACCATTTATAATATGTACTATTGTGACTGGTTCTCTAAAGTTGAAAAGTAGGTTGACTTGATTATTGTTTCGTTTTGTGAAGATGATGCAAGCTGTGTACAAGAGGAGGCTGTCAAAATTCCTACTTCAGAGTGTGACGGTAAAAAGGCTCATAGTGGCGATGAGTCACCAGTTGATAAGGGATCAATTCCAACTCCATCCAAGACAAAAGAAAGCAGGAAAAGGCGTAATGATGGCATCGACATGAACAAGAAGGCGAAGCAAAAGTTCCGAATGAAAAAACACCGGCCTAAAGTATATGATGATAGCAAACCTAAGAAACCGCCAAAAGCACAAACTCCAAAACGTTCTATCCCAAAACCAAGACCTCCCAAAACACCAAAACCCGCAACTCCAAATCCGGTACAAGAGAAGAGGAAGAATTCCAATAAGAATGAATCAAGCTGTATGCAAAGCTCAACCACTTGTGGCTTTGGAGATGTTGTGCGAGATAACGAAGAAGCTTCTACAGCTTCCATAATTACTGCTGATTCATGCAAACGTTCCTTAAATTTTGACGATCATATAGCTAAAGAGTCTAATCCTGTTTCAAAATCACATGAAGAACCTCCAAGACTTGAAATTTTCGTTGGGGATTTTTATAATTTCGGTAAGATTGTCACTTCCAAGAGAAATACACCAAGGAGAAGTAGGTTTCTAAAAAAGAGTCTCGAAGCTTCTGAGGATTTATTGGGAGATATTTCTGTGACAAGAAATCAAGACCAAGCAGATGGAAATGGCAGAAAGTATATTCATGTCTATCAGCGCCGCAAGAAAATCAACTTAAATGCTACCAGTTTTACCCCTACAGTGAAAGTATATCGGAGGATGATTAAAGAAAATAAGTGTTTACAGTTTAGCAAAAGATGTGGGCCCGTGTTTCCAAAACTGTTCAAGAAACAAAGGTCATTGAGAAAAAGAATGAAGATACATCGGTGGTGCGATAAAGCAGATGAAGTTGGAAAGAGTTCTGTGAGAAGATCAATTAGAAAGCCCATACCAATTAACAGGAAAATTATACAAAATACAGTCAATAAAACTATAGTCAAGAAAAAAGTGGTGAAACCAAATATTTATACAGAGGAATGGCTTCGTCGTGTGTTTTCACCTCCAAGAAGGATCCGTTCCGTAATTCGTTATAAAGAAGTTATTAGGGATTTAAATTCTAATCAAACAATGCCTTACGATGATCATGATTTTCTTTATTGTCATGAGGAAAATTTTCTTCAGATTCCAGAATGCCTCCCACTGCAAGAAGTTCCTGCTCTTAGAATCGAGAGTTTTACTTCAATATATTCAGATTTCCTACGTGTTGATAATTTGAAGTGGTTTGGATTACGAGAAGTTCCAGTGATTCAAAGTTTAAGTTTGGTACCCGATAATGAAAAAACCTCAGATACTGATGAAGGTAACTAAGCTAAATTGTATTGTCTCCTTACATTTTCACTTTTCAGATTACATATTAATTTATGGGAAAATTCTCTAAATGCCCCAGTTGCCCAAGAATATTACCCCAAATGCCCCACTTTTTTTTCACTTCCCTTAATGCCCCATGGGCAACTCTCTCATGGGCAACTCTATCATATATTTGGGCCCACTTTGTACTTACAAAGTACAAATCTAAGACTTGTTTGTTGGGCAACTTGACTCACTATATCAAGAATCGACATTTTTGTCTTTTAGTGAAAAAGCAAAATATTTATTTTTTAATTTTTTACTAAAAGACAAAAATTGTCAGTTGACCAACATTGAAAGTCAAGGTTGCCCAACTAAAGATCTAGTACACTTGTACTAGGTAAGTACAAGGTGGCCCCACAAAATGGGACACATGTCATTTATTTAGGATAGTTGCCCAAATATATGGTTGGGAGAGTTGCCCATGGGGCATTATGAGAAGTGAAAAAAAAGTGGGCATTTGGGGTAAATTAGTTAGGCAACCGGGGCATTTAAAGAATTTTCCCTTAATTTATTATGTCTATTACCATGATTGATGCAGGTTTAATTAGTGTGGATAAAGAAACGATTGAGATTTTAACCAGAAAGTTAGCGAGTCTTGACATCGATTATAGATGCAAGGAACTTATGGTATTAGAAAATAATGTCAGCGGGGCACTTGTAAAGAAAGCATATAAGAAGCGTAAATTCGCTCCTAAAGTGGATCTTGATAATGAGTCATTGAGAGTTTGGAAATTGCTAATGGAGAATGATGGAAGTGAACCAGTTGAAGAAATGGATGAACAAAGGGAAGAATGGTGGGAAACACAGAGAAAGATATTTCGTGGAAGAGTTGACTCATTTATTGCCAAAATGCATCTTATCCAAGGTAATATATGATTTTTCTGAACGAAGTAACATCATTACGTTTGTTATCCAGTTCTAGAATTTAGATGGATTTTGGCATAACACCTACTTTCGACCCCTAACCTTTTCCATTTATGTATATTGGGCCAAGATACTATAAATTCATATAAGGAGACTACTTAATACTAATAAAACAGTAATTGAGCCCATCTGCTAATTTTTTGTCTGAATTTTGGTTTCACTCAACACAGTCGTGTTTGTATAGAGGTTCAATTTACTAGACATGTAAGTGAATGGTTTTGGATTAAGATATTGTTCAAAATCATTGGGAGCCCGGAGCTGTGGATATTGTTCAAGATCTACCCTTTTAAGTTTATATATTAGGCCTAATGTGTGTATATTTTGTGGGTTGTTCTGTCCATCTGTATTTTTTTTTTTTTTTTTTTACTTTGCTTAGTTAGTTGGGTGATATTTAATCATGGTAGTCCAAAACTGTATGTTTTGATTACATCTTTGGGTTCTTTGTTTCCTATTAAGACTTTCTCTTGCTGCAAACAGGGTTTGAGGATGAACTATAAACATTGCTTCATGAATACACTCTGTTCCCTATATATATCCCAGTCAAAAACCCGAGAAAAACTGCATTTGACAACTATACAAATGATGCTTAGTATAGGTAGTAGCAAGATGTTACTTTTACAAAGAGGGTAAGATTAAATTGACAAACACAGGAATAGAGAAAAACAAAACTAAAATACAATACAATTGAAGTCTCAAATGGGCTGATTTGGTAATGGGTCAAAATCTGTAATTTGCAAATACGGCCTCACTTTTATGAATCAAATGTGTTAAATATATTATCTTCAAATTAGTCATCTTTCATAGAAAAAGGTGATTTATGAGGTTTTAATCATTTGATACATTTTCACATGTTTTACATGACCATTGACCCATCTCATTTTTAGCTATGTTGTAAAAGGCCATCCATTCAACTGGCTTGAGATATCCCAGATAAGCCGATGTTTAGGTAAATGGGCAAATGGGAAGTAAAAAATAATGAAAAACGAGCGAATCCAAAATAAGCTTGATCCTAGATAACAGCTAGTCATAACCAATGTAGGTATATGCATGAAGTATTTTCCTTGAACTTTAGCCTTTTTTGCTCAATATTATCATCTGAAAGAGCATCATCTAACTTAAGCACATCTATTGCAGGTAACAGGCGTTTCTCACCTTGGAAGGGTTCAGTTACTGACTCAGTCGTTGGAGTATATTTAACTCAAAATACGAATGACCATTTGTCAAGGTACACACCTATTCTATTTCTTCATTAACCCTTATTTCAAATTTGATCCGAGAATTATCCTATAAGCTGTTGGATTCATCTAATCTCTTGTAAATTCGAGAACAGAAAAATGGTTGATTTACATATTTAAAAGCTGTAAGAATATGAAATTGCTTAGAGGAAACGTTATAATTCCAAGAGGCACTTTTGAATATTGATGAGGAATTTCCGAATGATATAGGTTCTCAAATCCAAAGTCATCTTAGTTTTCTGTATTGTTTATCATCAAAACTGTTCTCATCCTTTATGTACCAAGCTTCCATTAATTGTTGTGAGCTCATTTAGCTCAACCTTCTTTTATGGAAGCCACACGCATTAATAATACCAAGCTCATCCAACATTCAGGGTCCGATTTCTAAATCAATTTAACATAAGGGTAACCAATGTAGATTTTGTTAACTGCAAACATCACATTCACACCACCAATAACCTCGTTTAAAATGTCCAAAGCATATCACGTTTCCAACATGATAATAGAGGAAAACGTCGCTGAATTTTTCGTATTATAAGAATAATATCTACTGTCTCTTTAAATTATCATGTTACTCAGTGCACTCTCTATCGTAATGTTTTACTTAACAATAGTTTAATTAATTTTTCTACCAGCTCCGCTTTCATGTGTGTAGCGGCAAGATACCCGCGCAAAATCAGGACCAAAGAACTTACTTTCCAAGATGAATTCACAGCTAGCCAAGAATCAGTGGCAAGTAATACGAAAATTTATGAAGGGTTTTCAAAACATAATGAAATAGAGCAAGATCTTGATCTTTGTATTTCATTACCTGATGTAAGTCATGCCTCTCAAACCACTGATCTGGTGCAAGACAAGCCATGTGTCAATGAATTCGCGACTAGCCAAGAATCAGTTGCAAGTAATACAAAAGTTGATGAAGGATTTTCAAAGAATAATGAAATAGAACAATATCTTGATCTTTGTCCTTCATGTCCTGATGTAAGTGATGCTTCTCAAACCACTGATCTGGTGCAAGAAAAGCTATGTGTCAATGAAGATTCTAATACTTTCCGAAAGTGTATAGAAGTTGAGGAGGGAGACTATCTTAAGCAGTTTTGTGGGTCACCACTAAATGAGAGCAGAGTTAATGAGGAAGAGCAAAAAACAGATTCTTTTGAGTTTCCATGTTCTCATGAACCTTCAGTTACCACGTTTGATTTGAACGTGAGTTTCTGCGAGACTTCAGAAAGTGAATTCATAGGTCAAGTAAAGTCAACCCCTGAAGAACCAAAAGTTGTAACTCCAATTTGCACTCTCCAATCTGAAGTTGCAACTGAAGGAGTAAATGGAGTAAATAATCACGAGAGCTTGAAGGACACACCTTTAGAAACTAAAAGCACTGGGAAAAAGAAAAACAGGGTTGAGGAAAATCAAGAACCGCAAATTGACTGGGAAGAAAAAGAAGTCAATGAGAATCATATGGATGCCGTTGATTGGGATGCAGTTAGGCTTGGTACATGTGAAGAACTTGCTAAAACCATAGTTGAACGAGGGATGAGTAATAGACTAGCTGGACGAATAAAAGTATATAACTTTATTTACCTGACAGTCTTTAGAGATTTTAGCATATTTGTAGTTAATAATATGTACAAAAATGAGTTTTGTTTTGACTTTTTGCAGGACTTTTTAGATAGAATGCATAAAGAACATGGAAGTCATGATCTTGAGTGGTTAAGGGATGTTCCACCAGATAAAGCAAAGTAAGTGGTGTAATGAGTTATTATTATCAAAACAATCTGTTAAGGTTTAGTATTTACCGAGGATTGTAATTTAACCTTGTTTATGCATCTAGGGAATTCTTGTTGAGCATACAAGGAATAGGTTTAAAAAGTGTGGAGTGTATACGCCTTCTAACGCTACATCATCTTGCTTTTCCTGTAAGGGGTTTTGACTTCTTTCTTTTTTTTTTTTTTCTTTTTTTTTTTTTTTTTTTCATTTCAACTTTTATCGTGTTTTTACTTATTTTTTTTTAAAGGTTGACACAAATGTTGGTCGGGTGGCTACACGTCTTGGGTGGGTCCCACTGCAACCCCTCCCTGGTATTCCAATTCATCTTTTGAACGCGTAAGTATCTGTCTAGAACCTGTGAGGAAATGTCACGAGACTGGAGTATTTTAATATTTTGATATTTCATTTCAGGTACCCTAATGTGGACACAATTCAGAAGTACCTCTTTCCAAGGCTATGCACCCTTGATCAAAAGACATTGTAAACTTTATCTTTCTACATTCTCACTTACTTTTCAGCATGCATACATATTTTACGGTTGTAACTTGCTAGCAAATGCCTCCATTGCCAATCTAAATTGACTTGCGATTTTAAAAAATCAAACCTAATACTTGTTGATTCATGTTTAGCATGGATTTCTTACAGTTTTTCTTATATATATTACAATTATCATAGATAGTTTAATATGATTCTTATATATAATACAATATATAAGCTTGATGTGTGTTGATAAGAGTCGTATCAAAAATTTGAATTTAAAAGGTAATCCATTTAGACTATCAAAAGACGATATAGCCCCTTTCTCCACAATTTAATCGTTTGCTATTTGCTACACACAAACATTACATGCATCACAAATTTTAGTAATATTCATCACTATATTTACTATGAATCTTATTGCAAAACTTCTGTTGTACAGATATGAGCTACATTATCAGTTGATCACATTTGGAAAGGCATGTTTCTTTTCTCCTCATTATTTGCATCCTAAGTTTCCTCTGAGTTCTTATTGAAGTTTATAATATATATTAATTTTGTAGGTGTTTTGCACCAAGAGAAACCCAAATTGCAATGCTTGTCCGATGAGAGCAGAGTGCAGGCATTATGCAAGTGCCTTTGCTAGGTCTGTATACCTATTTCTTAATATGGCTAGATTCTTGTAGATACTAACTAGACATCGTTAGAAGAAAAACAAAACTTCTGGGATAATATACTATTTTTAGCCTATTACTAATATCAATTTACCAAATGTAGTCGTAGGCTTGCAATCTCTGGATCAAAAGAAAGTAGTACTGTAACTACAATCATCCCAGCTGCAAATGAACAAAGCCATTCAATGTATGTTACACCACCATCATGTGACCAAGAATTAAACAACTCGGGGTCAACTTATTATAGTCAAACATGTGAACCTATAATTGAAGTTCCCCCATCTCCCGAGCCTGAAGCAGAGGAGACTTTGCCAATTATAGGCGACATTGAGGATTTGTTCTGTGAGCCTGATGATGATGAAGAAATTCCCATCATCAGACTTAACACTGACGAGTTCAAGGAAACTTTAAAGGAGACTATAGATACAGATAATATCTATCTCCCAGAAGCTGACATGTCAAGAGCTCTAGTTTCTTCGTCAGCAAAAGAAGCTCCCGACATGCACATGCCTAAGAAATTTGTAGTCAAATTGAGGACTATGCACATTGTGTAAGTTTGTATTTGGATAATCTCCATTTTATATCTTATATTCTTTGCTTTGTTGTGTTCTTCTTATTATTACTTTTTGGTGGAATCAAAAGGGGTTTAAATAGAATTTTGTTAATGCAGCTTTGAGCTCCCGGACTTCCATCCCTGTTTGGCTGGGGTAAGTATTGTAACCTATCTAACTACCTCCATTGTTCCATAAATTACTACATTTGACTTGTCACATAAGACAAAGTTGAGAAAACTTATGCACAACACTCAACCTCACTTGTAAATAGGTAGAGATGGCAATCATTTCAAGTTCATATTTTTTTTAACGCATATTTTAGATTAAAATATTTGGACAAAAGTGATCAGGGTTAACCCAACCCGACCCAATTTACTTGTACCAAAAAGTAGCAATTTTAACCAGGATCCGTTTTTACTTTTAATCTGCTCTCCCATTTTTGCCAATCATGCTTCTAGGTAATTATGCGCAATACCTTTATAAAAAGGAAATGTTTAATTGTTTGGGTTTGGGCCAACCCAAAATAGAAACTGTTCATTAGTTGGTGATAGAGGAGTGTATAATATTCTACAGTAATAATCAAGGGTATATGAATCACCATCTAAGATGCAATTTTTTGAATATATAGTTTGAGGCAAGGGAACATGATGATCCAACCCCATACCTTCTTGCCATAACGTTTCCAGGTATTGTATTTAATTGCCTAAAGTTGACGTACTAGCTATTCTAAATGTGCTACAATTTTTAAATCACAAATTCTCATATTGGTTTTTTCAAACAGGTGAGATTCGGCCCTCATTAGAATATACAAGAAACAGAGTATGCATATCAGACAATGATAATCAAGAAGAAACAGTTAAAGCAACGGTCTTGGTAAGAAAGTCCTTGAACCACATAATGTGATGTATATGACTTTGTTGTATTGATGTTTTGTGCTAAAATTGGTAAATACTAATTTGCATAACAGATACCTTGTCGAACTGCAACCAGAGGGTCATTTCCCCTTAATGGAACATATTTTCAAGTTAATGAGGTATGTGTGCTTCTCTCAGATGCTTAATAGAGGTTGCAAAATGGGAAGGTTGGGTAACGGATAAAAATGGATAGTTCTTTGTACAGTTGGCCCAGGACTGCACAAATATGCTCCAGACATATTATATCATATATCTGTGGGACCTATTGTACACATATGGACATGTTGTGTATTAAAAACGAAACATAAATCAGATATAGTTCAATGGTAAAATCACTATGATTCCCGCTATCCGCGCAAGATGAAGATATTCATTCAATGTCATAAAATGTATTGCCTTTCTTACAAAAATATATACTCCGTAGTGTCAAATAATAAAAATTATATTGTTTCATGATTAATCAAATGTTGATTAAAATGATTAAAAAGGTTTATGCACAAAAAATATTCTTTTGGGTGACGAGCAGCCCGTTTAGCTATTTTTTTTTCACTTGTTTGACTGTTATAGATAAATTATAACCTAAATCAACCTGTTCATAACTAAATGGATCGAAACTGCTACTTCTAGTGTTTGCATCTTAATCATGAATCTATAATTCAGGTATTTGCTGATGATGAAACTAGTCATGTTCCATTGGATGTTCCGAGAAGTCAGCTGAGGAATTTGGAAATACGAGAATTAGGTTGTGGGTTATCTGCAACATCAATATTTAAAGGTGTGTTTCAAACATTTTTATCTTCCAGATTTGAGTATTTTTATTACAACAACAGCAATACCCCACGAGAGCGGGGTATGGGAATTTGAGTATTATTAACTTACAAAATGCTAACTCGGTCACTCTGTATTTGATCAGCGCTATCAACCGGTGCCATTCAACGCTTGTTTTGGAAAGGTATGTTGCAAAAACTTCTATTCCTTATATGTAGAAAACGATTTTATGTAATCTACATCAGAGGGAGCAGTTTTGACATCTGTACTTACAAATTTGGATTATGTTTAACCGTGGAAAGACAACTATGGTGTAATTTAAGCCATTTGTAGGTGGAAAGACATCCATGGTGTATTTTAATGCGCAAAATTGTTGACCGGTTTTTATTGAAAAAAAATTCATATTACCACATTAACTTCGGTGCCCTTAAGATTATTGTGAAAAAGCTGTAGATGTCAAGACATGTTTCTGATTATGAAATAAATAAAACTATAAATGTTAATAAAGAAAACTAAAAAAACTAAAACTAAAATTGTTATTTAACACCCCCGGAACCTCTTGAAATTCTCCTTTTGTGAACTTATGTTTTGGCTCCACCACCCGTGAATCATCGAATTCACGCTACTTTTATTCATATATACCATGCTTATAATGTTTACATTGCTGCAGGGTCGATATGCGTGAGAGGATTTAATAGAAAAACAAGGAAGCCTCGACCTCTCCATAGAAGTTTTCATATTACAACAGCCGCAATTGCAGCAGAGAACAGAAAATTCGGAAAGCTTTAGTACTAACCATTCTTTGACTTGTGTATATATAATGAGTCGGTTACCTTCTGTAAGTAAAATTAGTTGACAAGTAGCAGTGGCAATCATGTAGGCGATGTTATATGTAGCAAGCATTTAGGCGATGTTATATGTAGCTAATTGTAACATAATAGCAACTTGCTTGAAGTGCTAATCTCTAATAAAAACTTTCAACAAAATGTGATCAAGTCCCAACAGTATTTCTGAAACATATAATTCATGAGTGGTTAGGTCCTTATCTTTGTTCTTCATATTTCATGGTTGGATAATCTTTTTTTTTTTTTTTTTTTTTTTTTTTTTTTTTTAAATTAACAGTAGAGGTCCCTTTTCCATGGTTTTTGATCACCCAAGGTCCATTTGACCGTGATACCTCAGTCAACTACCGTTATCCGTTTTCGTGTAAGGGCATAATAGACATTTTGACTTTTTCACTTCAACTCAAGTTAACACTAACCTAATCAACCCCCTAGGGGTGTGCACGGTCCAAAAACCGGACCGGACCGAGACCCGATTTCGGTAAAAATCTTAGACCAAGACCGGACCGAATGTGGTCGGTCCGGTCGATTCGGTCGGTCCGGTCCAACAAGGCCAAATTGCCCAAATTGGTCGGTTTGGTCGGGACCGGACCGAGGACCGACTTAGCAAAAAGCCGGACCGTGGGCCGGATAGAATGTAGTCGGTCCGGTCCGGTCCGGTCTCGATCGGTCCGACGGTCGGTCCGGTCCGTTCGGGTCATATGCCCACCCCTACCCCTATGTAACCTGACAGCCTAGTTAATAAACTCACATATAAACACTATCACCTTACTCACCCACACTACCACCACCACACCACTATCATCTTAGTCACCTTCGCCGCCATCACTACCACCACCAAAATACGCTGAAAACCAGACCGGAATAACCGGTAAGTGATCAGATTAGTTGCCGGAAAACCTGCAACTATTCGGAATACTTGCCGGAATCATTGTAAATCTGTTAAAATATAGTCTGTAATCTTCAAATCTTGTATAAAAACTTCAAATACATAATCTTGAAAATATTACAAAAAAACAACAAATATTGCTTAATACCACCACCAATCATTACACCATCCACCACCATTGCAACCATCCACCACAACACTATAAAACTTAATACCATCGAACATTGTACTGTAAATTAAAAGAATCAAATCAGTTGTAGTCAACTATGAAACTTGTGTCAAATAATCATGTTCACGAATAAAGCATCAAGGGTATACAATGTATCAAAGTACCTTAACTATTGCATTCGTTACCAAACAGAAGACATAAACAAGTCAAGAGACAGATGAAAACATGTCTGAGCAGGTATTAATAATCTGCGAACGCTTTTATAGGTTTCTAGGCACGACTAGGAAATTCCAACCTGCTTATGGGTCGATTTGGGTTATGTTTTATCCTCATTGGTTCAAACTAGTAACTTTGAAAGGTAAAAAGATTGTTTAAAAGTTATGTTTTAGATTCCTGTTTTTAGTCATTATATGATTATTTCGTGTCTGAGTATGATAGTCATTCATTGGGCTTTCTCTGTTAAATTTTGAAATTTTATGATTTATAACTTAAAAAGTCTCTTTTAAAGCACAGGATCTACCCGAGTTTAACTTTATCTGTTTTCCCAGGTGGTGGGAGAGTGAAAAAACGGATCGAGGGTCTGCAATTGGCACGGGAATGAAAGGTCAGTTAGTCATTTTCAAAAAGTGCACAGTCGTGAAATGAAAGTTAGAAACCAGATGTAGCAGCTATAAGCAACAAAAGTATAGTCAAAGCTGTAACGAGTGGTCACAAATTGGTTTTCCAGACGTGTAACAGTATCAAACAATTAAGAAGATAGGATACTTGACAAGTTTGATCAAACATTCCTCAATGAACATATAAACAAGCGAAAAAAAAAAAAAAAAAAAAATTACAAACAAGTAACGGTTAGACAACCAGATGATAGGATACTTGACAATGACCATGTCTGGTTAACTATGACTGGATTTAATCAATCCTTAAACTTGCTAAAACCTTTTCCATTGAAGATTGACAACACCGCCTACACTTCATGCACTTTTGTTCCCGAACAAAAGTAAGTACCTTCAACAAAAAGCTTCAGTACCCTTTGGTCCGGATCGTGAATCAATAAAACCATTTTGAGCATGGTTCAATAATAAATGTCATTTAGACCAATCTATGCTGAATTAGAATGGTTATGCAAACTTATAAATGGAACAACTATGGAAAAAAGTTTAAAGTAGGGTCGAATAGTTGATGTAAATTGTATCAAATGTTTAGGCTAGCTCGAGCTATTTAACCATCAACTCAAGTGACCAACATTGCATGAGTGGTAGTAACTAGTAGAACCGAAGACAATAGCAACAGCTTAGCGGCCAAAGCGAAGCTTTTGCGTTAATAAGGCGTGGCATAAAGCAGTACAAAATATGAAAATATTTATATATTGATATTATATTTCATATATATCGAGTTTACAAAAAGACGTAGCATAAAGTGGTATAACACGTGGCGTGACGACATGACCAAGCCTCACGCTTTTACAGGGCTTTTGCGAGGCCTTTGCGCGCCTTTTAAAACCACGAGAACAAATGTGAGCAAAGTAAACACATCTGACTCAATACTTTATCAAACAAGTAACGATATCAACTAATGTCTGGTATATACATTCTAAAAACCACATAGTACTTATTTACAAATATATTTTTAACTATGCAAGTGAATATCTTAGTAAAAAAGAACCGCTTAAAAAATATTCTCACTATGTGTTAGACCGGAATTTGATGCATTAGGAGGACTAGCAGGTAAAAGTAATCGAGACAATTAACTTCAATTTCAAATACAATCTGTACTTATTGAATGGCATAATTGATTGTGTTTCGTTCTATAAACATTATACAAATATATAGTGTACAAATAAATATTCTAAAAGTGGGCTAGGCCTTAATACAAGAAAACCTATCGGGCCTATATACATAATGATCGACTAATACCCCTCGCAGTTGGAGCGGGAGGAAGACGGACACTCAATCTGAATCAAATTCTTCAAATAATACCGAAGGAAGTCCTTTGGTGAAGATATCTGCATACTGATAACGGGATGGTACATGGAGAACGCGAACCTGACCAGCAGTAACCATGTCACGAACAAAATGAATGTCAATCTCAATGTGTTTGGTCCGTTGATGTTGAACTCGATTAGTAGAGATGGCACTAACATTGTCACAGTAAACAAGAGTTGCAGCGGACAATGGAGAGTGTAGCTCTCGGAGAAGATTGCGAAGCCATGCAGTCTCGGCCACCACATTGGCAACGCCCGGGTATTCAGCTTCAGCACTAGAAAGAGAGATAGTCTGTTGACGCTTGGAAGACCACGATAGGAGATTATCTCCCAAAAACACACAGTAGCCTGAAGTGGATCTTCTGGTAGAGGGGCATCCTGCCCAATCTGCATCTGTATAACCTACAAGAGAGGTGGTATTGGAAGAGTATAAATGGAATCCAAAATCTAGAGTTCCTCGAAGATAGCGTAGTATACGCTTAAGGGCAGCCAGATGAGGCTCACGAGGGTCATGCATGTAGAGAAAAATCTGTTGAACTGCATAGGAGATATCTGGTCTGGTGAACGTGAGATACTAAAGAGCACCGGCAAGATTGCGATAAAAAGTAGGATCCTGTACTGGAACACCTTCGGGACCCAATTTGGAGTCTGTATCAACTGGTGTGCGTGAGGGGTTACAATTGGCCATGTGAGCACGCTCAAGAAGCTCGGTGGCATACTTCCTCTGAGATAGAAATAACCCTGTAGAATGGCGAGTAGCAGAGATACCAAGAAAGTAATTAAGTTCCCTGAGATCAATCATGTCAAACTCACTATGTAGTGAAGCAATGATCTGCTATAGTAGGACAATAGAGGAAGCTGTAAGTATAATGCCATCCACATATATAAGTAAATAAGCAACCTGAGAGCCCTGGCGAAGTATGAATAGTGAGGCGTCACAACGACTGTGGTAAAATCCAATACGAGTGGCATATCCTGCAAATCTCTAAAACCAAGCACGGGGTGCTTGTTTTAAGCCATATAGGGACTTCTGTAGATGTAACATATTGGATTTCACATACACATCATATCATGATCAAGTGGGGCGTATAACTTAAGGTTTTAGAGAGAGAAAGAGTTAGAGGTTTGGGAGCTTAGTGAGAGAAAATGAATGGTATTATTATGAGCTCCAACTCTCTACCTTGGGAGGTAGAGAGTATATATAGTCTTACACAAATCGCCACCTACGGGCTGTGGATCAGACATACAATGGGTAAAGACCCGTCCGTCCTCCACGGTGTTACTTAACTAAATACAACTTAACTAATAAATAACTACGACTACGAGCTTTCTAACGATTACATATACTTGAGGTGACCGACACTTTAATAACCGGATTTACTAAATCCTAACAATCTCCCCCTAAGGGAGGTCACCTCAAATTACATTGAATACAAACAGATATTACACTAAGATTGTTCTTGGATTCTTGTTCTTGTTCTTTGCTCAGTAGCTCGTAGTCATTGATTCTTCATTTTTGCATGTTTGGATAATCTAAGTGGAGATCTTTAACTGATCCACGTGATGATGAGTTTTTGAGCCAGCATTGAGATCATCACTAACATGGCCCACGGTTCCCGTTGATCGATTACAAATCTTGCTGTGATAAGGTATAATTCAAGAATTTCCTTGACAGGTTTCGCGGTGATCTAGTCGTTCTCAAACGGGAACGTCTCAAAGAAGACAACAGAGTGAGTGAACCAAATGAATTGAGATTCACCGATTGATGAAAAGAGATTTGAAAACAATGGTGCATCGTTCAATAGAAATTGTTTTGCAATACAACGAAGGTTTTAATGAAAATCAATTATCAATCATGAACACCTTTATTTTGAAGTATTAGTACACGATCGATGTGCTAAAGAAAAGAGTTTTTAAGCACAACGACCGGTTTTTCAAAGGTATCCGTCAATCCATAACTGAACCGGGATTGATTCAAAAGATTGAATCGCCCCATTGTTTCATTCGGTTGTCACATGGTTGATCTATTGGATAGATCTCACATGCCACCTACCGGGAGCTTGTTTGATGTTGGCTCGAAGGCTTTCCATCTTCATTGTGAATATGTTTGCATATCACTCGGATGTTCAGGCAATACCACAAGGATAATGCGTATGACTCATAAGATATAATCTCTCTTTCCACATTGTGTGAAATAGAGAGTCTTCATAGACAGTGTCCTAATGAGATTTATTGATGATCTCGTGGCTCTAGACTCAATTGTGCACATTTGATTTCCTATGTCGGAGACTAGGGAGAGGGTCTCCTTCTTCAATATCAACGATCTCTAAGAGAAAGGCGATAGATTATGTAGGTTCCCTGTGAGAATGAAACAAGCCCTTTTAAGAGGAACTTGAGTAGCTTGGGAAGTTTAGTGCAGTGCGTCACTGGGTCCATGACGTCTTGTCTTCAATACCGTGTTACCTTAGTAACCACCAGTAGCATATGTGTTGAACCCGGTTTACGCCTAAGGTTGAATTATTGGAGGCTATTTCTTTTCACCCTTTTCACATTCAATTCTTTTCATTCTTCAACCCTTCATGCTTACCAAGACTTCATAACAAGAACCTTGTTGGGTTTATTCAGTTCTAGCTCTATCTCAGTCCGCACTCTTCCCATATCTCACTTTTCTCCTTTTTTTTATCATACCTAAGGACTCTACACTATCTAGTGGATTGTTCCTGGGTAGATCCTTCCGGTTCTGGCGGATCGTGGGAACGAATACCTAACCTAACCATCTTTATATCACCATACATAAAGTAAATTTGGTCGGTTTATTTGGTATTGTTCATCTGCCGTTGAAACCAATTGAAAACCATTTGAAAAATTAATCCAGATACTTGTGATATATTATCAAAGCCTTTTGTACCTGAATTGTTTTTGATATTTTTAGAAAAAGAGAGCTCCCCCTCAACATGTGCATCGTGTATTTGAAATCGTTTTGGCACACGGAGGCAAGAGGAAGAATTAACTTCTTTGATTACCATTTTCTAAAAGATATCAACATCACTTCCCTGATCAAATCAAGTAGATAAAGCATATTGGGGAAGGATGAGGTTTTCATAAGTTTGCTCCCCCTCAATATGTGCCTCGAGGTTTGAAAGAGTTTTGCACATATTAGAAGGAACATGTACTTAGAGACAAATCAATCACGTTTCAATTCTTTGTGGTTTTAAAAGGATGCTCCCCCTCAACATGTGCATGGAAAATTTGAAATCGTTTGGCACATGTGGGGAGGAAAGCTTGCTAAACACTTGTGAAACCATTTATCGAATCATGAGTTTAAATCCAATTTAAATCACAAATTCTCCCCCGATCACAAATTTTCAAATCATTTTAGATTTGTGATCTCTGTAGATTTAAATTTATTTTTGAAAGCTTTTAAGGAGAATTATGACTTGCTTATGAAAACATTTAACCGATAAGGATCAAATTTGAGACTTGAAACTCCAAAGATTAAACATGCATTAGTATCTTTTGAAAACAGGTTGTATGACAAATAACCTTTTGATTTAATTGAAATCATTCTCCCCAATCAATGACATAAGTTGTTGATTGAGAGATAGAGATTTTGATAAATGTTAAGTTCGGATGATTTTCAAAAATTGAGTCCGAGTTATTTTTCAAAGCAATTAGTTTTCATTAGATAGCATATATTTGGTTGAATCAAAGCATGATATTTGAAAAAACAAGATAAAACATGTCCCTGTTCTTTCTTTAAAAAAAGGGTTATATACTGAAATGACTATAAACCAGTTGTTTCACTTTCTCTCAATTTTTTTAACATTAGAACAACATCTAAAGATCCGTGTCATTCTTTGAATGACAACACAAAATCCGTAGATGATATCGAACAAGGAAAAGAAAAAAAGCATGACAAACTTACAATATATATATATATATATATATATATATATATATATATATATATATATATATATATATATATATATATATATATATATTTTGGATTTTTCAAGTCTTTCTAATTTTATGGATTTTTGAAAGTTTTATATTTTTCTATTTGCTTTTTGTAGATTTTGAAAATTTGTATTTTGTTTTTCGAAAAAAATATATACAAGAGATGGATGAAGAAAGACCTTTACTCCTCGTCTTCCTCTTGAAGACGTTTAAGTGTTTCCGGTTGTAGACTCGTTAGACCAAGTCGTGGAAGAATAAACTCAAAACGTTCTCTAAGAAGAGCTTTGCTTAAGATGTCTGCTAATTGGTATTCAGTCCTCACAAAATAGAGTTGCACTACACCGTTTTCTACTTGCTCCCTGATGAAATGATGTCGAATGTCGATGTGCTTTGCTCTTGAGTGTTGAACGTTGTTGCATGAGAGAGCAATAGCACTTTTATTGTCACAGTACATAGGAATTTTGTTGAATTCAAAGCCATAGTCAGATAATTGGGATCTCATCCATAGGATTTGAGCACAACAAGATGGCATGGCTATGTATTCAACCTCTGTAGAGAAATAGAGGTACTCATTTGTTTCTTTGAAGACCACTCACAAGCTTATCACCCAAAATGAGCACCTCGGGCGTACTTGACGTGTATCTTGACATCTGCATGATCGGCATCTGCATAGGTCGTTAGTGACATACCGGTGTCCTTGGTTACAAAAGTCCCATATTGATGGTTCCTTGGAGATACCGAAGACCCGTTTAACCGCTTCAAGGTGCTTTTGGTAGGCTTAGCGATATCTAGCACACATGCAAACAAATGAACATAATGTCCGGTCTACTAGTTGTGAGGTACATCGTGAATCCAATCATACTACGATATTTCGTTTGGTCTACCATGATCCTTGAGTGGTCCTCATCCGGTTTAGTACGCTCTGTCATGGGAGTGTCAGCGGTCACAAGAATCAAATCCAAATTTCTTTAAAATCTCATTTGCATATTTAGATTGATTAATAAAAATGCCTCCGGGACTTTGTGAAATTTGTAATCCCAAGAAAATGACATTTGTCCCATCATTGACATTTGAAATTTGGAACCCATTTCATTGGAAAAACGGTCACATTCATTGAGGTCGGTCGAGGCAAAATAATATCATCAACATATATTTGAGCGTGAATTAAATGTTTGCACGACTTTACGGTGAACAATGTCGGATCAACATCTCCTTTCTTGAATCCGGTAGATAGAAGAAACTTTGATAGCGTATCATACCATGCCCTTGGGTTTTCTTCAATCCGTGATAACGCTACACGCGTCGTTCGGGGTCAAAGGAACTTCCTTTTCTTGAGCAAGTTTTATAACACCCTAGGCGATGAACCTAATCGTTGTAGTGTAGTATTAGGGTAAGCCACGGGTATTGATATCATTCTCTGGGGAATAGGAATGCTAGTGAGAAGTTACTACGCTAAGGTTGGGGTTGAGGAAGATTATTTTTATCTTTTATGTTTTTAGGAAATGGAAAGGTATGAATCTCGGGGTTTGGATTTGGGGGTTGGTATTTCTACCGATTACTCTACTTATCTAATTATCTAATCTAAGGTGTATGTAGTCTATGTCTAATTATTGTGTGCTCGTATGATAGTTTAAAGATGTGTTCACTTAGGTTTTATTACTCCTTAATTATCTCCTATTGATGGTTGAATTATCACGTCCTTATTCTTAATCGCGTTGTGTGTCTAAAGTCGTAGGGTATGCGTTTATCCCTAACTCTTTGAACTTACCAAAGGGTCTCGTCTACAAAACCCTCTAGGGATTATAAACTCTAACTCTAAGGCCCTCTTTGGATGGTTTAGCCTACAACCGCTCTAAGTGCTATAGCCTAAGGTTCACAAAGATTAATCAAGCATTAATTACACAACGAATGACCTATCGCATTACTAGATCATTAATCAATTAAGATAAGAGACAACCAATCAATATTTAATAATTAAGTTTCATATTCCTAAGCAAACACACAAGTAAATTAGCGGACATGGAGAACATGCAAGCATACACACAAATAATTGAAGACATAATTGAATTAATGAAGTAAAACACTTATCTTGATGTAAGATAGGGTTTGGAACCCTAAAATCTTGTACAAAACGACCTTGGTTCGGTTTAGGTTTTACTCCAAAAGACTACACACAAATCTTGAAAAATTCGGATTCTATATATAAGATTACATATGCGATGGCGTCACCTTATGATTTGTGGCGCCGTCGGTCGCCGTCATTAGGGTTTCGTCTTGGCGCGTTAGTCTTGCGGCGGCGTCACCTTGTGCTTGTGGCCGTCCTCTTCGACTTCGGCCGTGCGGATCAAATCTAGGCCGTCGAGTTGCGACGGCCTACTCTTTTAAAGCTGACACCGTCACTTGAAAATAAGAAATTTGGCTTACGTGTCGTCACAAAATGCTCCGACGGCGTCATGATTAAGCGATGGCCGCCGTCACCTTGTATTTTAGCGACTTGAGTGTCTTGATTCTTGACTTTGGCCATTTTCTTCAGATATCCGCGCCTTTTCGTCCAAATAAGTGCCATTACAAACAATTTGCCTTCAAGAGACCTAAAAGTGAAAAGGAGCGATATTAAGTAATAACGGATACAAAAGTGATCAAATAAGGGCTTAAACGACCCTTAAAAGGTACATTTTAAAACTTTATCAAATATCCCTACACTTGGTATTTGCTTGTCCTCAAGCAAATGTGCTTTTAGCCAATTAATTTATAAGTTAGGGGTCATGAAGCATTGGTTTAAAACAGTCCACAACACATACAAGCCCATGGTCATAACAAGTCACGGAATACATACTAGCACCTCACATGGGGTGTTTGGATACTCACATCTCTCTCGGGTGTATATGAAATATAACAAGTTGGAAATGGAAGATAAACACTCATTAACCGGTCCTAGTACATAGATTACCATAGGCTTGAGAATAGATCAAACCTCCATGGCTTTGGCGTAAGCACCTAGGAAAGACTATCAAAGATGTCTTTAAAGGGTTGTAATGTTAGGCTTACGGTAGGGAAACAAAGGGTTTGGTGGGATAGGCTATTTAGTGGTGGCAAGTCAAAAATCTCTATGTTACAAGCATACGAAGAATGGCGTTGCTAAGCCAAGACTCGACACTCTAAACTCTAGATAACTGAAATAAACAAACATAAATTTAAAGGATAGATGTAGGATGGTAGCCCATATGTTTTTTTTTTTTTTTTTTTTTTTTTTCATACACTTTTACTCTACCATCCTCTATGGTAACATCAAAATGATAGGGATTTATAGGCACATCCCTACACTTGAGTTTTTATTACTCTAACACTAATTTGACCCGAATTGAAAAGATCAAAAACACTTGGGGTGCGTTATTACGCAAATAAGGGAATTTAACGTTCCTTCCGTCATTTCATAAACTTTAACTTTTCCCATGAGTCCCAATCGTCCCAAAGCGTGTACAAAGGATATGACTCGACTTAGCAAGTCATGCAAGCAACTAGATAATTGAACTAAGGGTTTAGGGTGATAACAATAATGCACTAAAAGTGAGTGCATACAAGGTAGGCTAAGGCGATTTGGGTGTATATTTGGGGTGGGGTGTAAACAATGCTCTTCATTGATATTCGGAAAAACGAAACATCACGAGAACCGCGAAAAGGATAGGCTCGAGGGGTTAACTAGGGTATCGTGTACTAAAGATGAATACAACGCAAAGGTGTGGGGAATTACTCAACCGATGTGGAAGAAGTAATTATATTATGGGTATCGAACAAGGGTTATCCTAATGCCTCTTATCATTTAGTTATTCCTAATTACACAAGTGTAGTCTTACTAGCGATCTCGGGATGCATCACAAAACAAGTTCTAGAATCTATTATACTACCGGTTCACACTCTAAGCATCAAAGATGAATGCTTTAATTCCTACTAATCTAAGGGTGATCCTCACATTTTGTGGAATTTGGGTGGTAAAGGGTTTTTTGTGCTAGTCATATAATTTCCTATCCGTGAGACGCTTTTGTTAAGACTAATGGCCCACTCCTATATGTCATGAAAAATTTTAAATTTGGTGCCAAAATTACCCTAACCGACATTTTCTCATGGTTTATTACACAAATACAATTGGACAAAGCAAATAATCAAGGATAAGCATAGTTTCTAAGTTCCGTTTTGTTTTCCTCCTACACTTAAAGCGAACATTGTCCTCAATGTTCCCAAAAGTATCAAAGTTATGATAATGGAAGGTAATTAAAACGAAAGAAACTAGTACTCCCGATTAGCTCGGTAGGATCCGTGTGTGAAGTAGTGGTTAAATCCTTTCCAAGAAAAATGTATGCGTGATAAGCTCCTTCCAATCTTTTGTTTCTTCTTCTTGATAAATAAAACACCGCACACTTGAAGAAAAAAACGAAACCTTCGCGTAAAATTGGCGGTAATAATATATATAAGACTCTACTAAACTAGGATATAATGCTTGTGGAATGGATGTTTACTGCATTTACGGAAAATTAAGACACAGAAAATTCCAAAAATTTATAAGTAGCTCGAAAAGCGAGAAAAAAGTAATCATTGTTTTACTCCTTCACGGCGCCATCGTTGCGATCTGACCGTCAGTTATCCCGACAAAAAGCGGTGCTGCGATTTTCGGAAAAAATTCGGAAAATTTACATCTTTAGAATTTGGAAAAACTTCGCAAAACATCCATTATGACTCAATACAAGCATTTGACTCGAACAAACACACATATATATCTTTTAATTAATTGTTATTCTCATGTTTACGTTTCTTTGAAAACGTGTGTAATCCTCCCTACACTTATCCTTTATGTAAAATACCTTTATATGCAATTAAGACGAGGTTAAAAACAAAATAAAGCATTTTTACAAACTTAAACATGAGAATAAGCAATCAATAAAAGATATATGACACTAACAAGCAAACAATTAAGCATGAGTTGCCTCCCACGAAGCGCTTTTCTTTATTTATGAGTCTTGTAGCTAGACTCGTAGTCGTGCTCCTATGTTTTCTCGTTTTGCATTCACAATGAGAATTCTATCATATTGACAAAATTTTCATCGACTCTATATCTAGACCCGAGGGTCAAGCAATCCTTATAATAAAGCCTCCTTCTTTCCCATATAAATTTATAACCTTTTTCAACATCGTCCTTGCTTTTGTCCTCAAAAGCTTTGATGTTGTCTCGTTCAAAAATGGGAGATGGCCATATTCATTTGTTTTCCAAGGCATCCTATAAGTGATCTCATCGGTTCCTTCCTTAAAACTAACTGTTCCATCATACTTGTTATGGCTCATTTTAGATGTTTCAACAAACGGTTTCCCTAGCACTACTTGGGATAAGCTATAGTCAATGACGCATCCTACATCTTCTAGGACCACAAAATCAACTAGGTAGGTGAAATTTCCTATAAAGACATGTACATCCTTGACTCTTCCCACAAAGTTGCAAACTCCACCTGGATACTTAGGGTCTCTCCTAATATTAAGCCGCTCATTCATAATGTCATTGTAAACAGCAAGATGACATCACATTAATGGAGATTCCGTATCTATGTAAGCATGGTCGACACTCCTATATCCGATCATACAAGGGATTTTTAGGTTCCAAGGATTTCCTCTCCTAATCTTCGGGCATATCCTAATGATAGGTGATCGGGGATTATCGATTATGTATCGATGGTAAGCAACCTCTTCCTTAGTGGGGTAAAGATTGAAATAAACACTATCCTCTTCATTCACGTTCATCTTATTCAGCTTCCTAAGTTCTCCAATACGAGCTCGAAGTTGGTTGGCCAAGGCTGGGTTAAACAGTGGGTATTTGTTTGGTAGTAAAGTGTTGTTTGGTGGTTTATCACCTTCCATGATGAAAAGTGATGGGGTTACGAACAAAGGTCACAAAGAAGGGGGATAGACTACGAGTAAGCTAAAAATTGAGAAAAATTTACTTGATAGGAATCAAGCAAAGAAAGCTAAACAAGGTGGACTACTAACTAGCTATTCTATTCCCCGGCAGCGGCGCCAAAAACTTGATAACGCTACACGCGTCGTTCGGGGTCAAAGGAACTTCCTTTTCTTCGAGCAAGTTTTATAACACCCTAGGCAGTGAACCTAATCGTTGTAGTGTAGTATTAGGGTAAGCCACGGTATTGATATCATTCTCTGGGGAATAGAAATGCTAGTGAGAAGTTACTACGCTAAGGTTGGGGTTGAGGAAGATTATTTTTATCTTTTATGTTTTTAGGAAATGGAAAGGTACGAATCTCGGGGTTTGGATTTGGGGGTTGGTATTTCTACCGATTACTCTACTTATCTAATTATCTAATCTAAGGTGTATGTAGTCTATGTATAATTATTGTGTGCTCGTATGATAGTTTAAAGATGTGTTCACTTAGGTTTTATTACTCCTTAATTATCTCCTATTGATGGTTGAATTGTCACGTCCTTATTCTTAATCGCGTTGTGTGTCTAAAGTCGTAGGGTATGCGTTTATCCCTAACTCTTTGAACTTACCAAAGGGTCTCGTCTACAAAACCCTCTAGGGTTTATAAACTCTAACTCTAAGGCCCTCTTTGGATGGTTTAGCCTACAACCGCTCTAAGTGCTATAGCCAAAGGTTCACAAAGATTAATCAAGCATTAATTACACAACGAATGACCTATCGCATTACTAGATCATTAATTAATTAAGATAAGAGACAACCAATCAATATTTAATAATTAAGTTTCATATTCCTAAGCAAACACACAAGTAAATTAGCGGGACATGGAGAACATGCAAGCATACACACAAATAATTGAAGACATAATTGAATTAATGAAGTAAAACACTTATCTTGATGTAAGATAGGGTTTGGAACCCTAAAATCTTGTACAAGACAACCTTAGTTCGGTTTAGGTTTTACTCCAAAAGACTACACACAAATCTTGAAAAATTCGGATTCTATATATAAGATTACATATGCGACGCGTCACCTTATGATTTGTGGCGCCGTCGGTCGCCGTCATTAGGGTTTCTTCTTGGCCACGTTAGTCTTGCGACGACATCACCTTGTGCTTGTGACGCCGTCCTCTTGACTTTTGGCGCCGTCGGATCAAATCTAGGCCGTCCGAGTTGCGACGGCCTACTCTTTAAAGCGACACCGTCACTTGAAAATAAGAAATTTGGCTTCGTGGTCACAAAATGCTCCGACGGCGTCATGGTTAAGCGATGGCGCCGTCGCCTTGTATTTTAGCGACTTGAGTGTCTCGATTCTTGACTTTGGCCATTTTCTTCAGATATCCGCGCCTTTTCGGTCCAAATAAGTGCCATTACTGACAATTTGCCTTCAAGAGACCTAAAAGTGAAAAGGAACGATATTAAGTAATAACGGATACAAAAGTGATCAAATAATGGCTTAAACGACCCTCAAAAGGTACATTTTAAAACCTTATCAATCCGTAAAGAGCCTTCTTCAAACGATAGAGCGTGAGTAGGATGCTCGGATTCACAAAGCCTCAGGTTGGTGGCGTATACGACTTCTTTAAGATCTCCGTTAAGAAAAGCCATCTTTACATCCATCGATAGACTACCATGTTCTTACTTGCGGCATTAGCCAAGAAGATTACGATTGCCTCGATACGAGCAAGCTGGAGCAAATGATTCTTCAAAGTCAATACCCTCCTCTTGACGGTATCCTTTTGCAACCAATCGAGCCTTGTTCTTTAAAACATCACCATGCTCATCAAGTTTTACTTTGAAGATCCACTTTAGAGCAATGATCATTGCACAATCTGGAGCAGTACTAATTCCCATACATCTAGTCGATCAAACTCATGAATTTCTTCTTGCATGGCATTGAACCAAATTGCCTTCATTCATGGCGGTTTAACATCTTTTGGTTCGACCTTAGAGAGTACGGAGTTGAAGAAGCACCATAAGGCATCGGTTACAAGTTGTTTCAGCGTGGATCTTTGGACGAGAGGGTTTCCAATGATGTTGTCCAATGGATGATCTTGTGTCCATTTTCTAAGGTGTTCATGTGGTTGTTGTTGAGGCGAAGTAGCAGAGTCGATATCTCGATGAAGATGGTTCGATGATGATTCGAGAGCAAATATGTTCTCAAAGGGGCATCTTCGGGAGTAGCAAAGGGATTAACTTCATCATGGGTGCCAGAAACAATTCCATGATGTACACTCGATGATTGATGATTTGTTGATGAGACAGAGTGATCAGTAGCAGGTGCTTCGTGTTTAGGGTTTAGGGTTTAGGGTTTAGGGTTTAGGGTTTAATGACATTGAAACTGAAGGGTTAACTTCATTGACAGGGATAGATGCAGCCTCTGTTGATGGAATTGACATATCATTAGCACTTGGCTCATAGTGTTCATCAAACATTGGGTCAAATAATTTCTTCAAATCATCTTCTGAAGGAGGTACATAAGGAGTTGTTGGTGAGGTATTTGAAACAAGAGTAGAACTGATAGGACTACTTGATGAAGGTTGAAATGCGGGTCCAGAACTGGATTGTCCTGGAGCCATTTGACCGGTCAGCTCATCGAACGTAACGTGAATTGTTTCGATGATATTTCGGGTTCTCTTATTGTAGATTCGGTATCCTTTTCATTTGGTGCATATCGATCGGTGCTAAGCAACAAGTCTAAAGACTAAAAGCTGCTCAAACACTAATGCAATTAAGATCGGAGGAGTATAGAGTCTCCCGGTCGTTATGTCGGCGAGCTATCTGATGGATCAATCGGCGTCTAGTGATCGAAATTTGAATAATAAAGGGAATTGTGATTATTATAACTAAGGAAAAGCCAACAAATTAAAAAGCGCCTTAAATGCAAATTAAAGAAAATTAAAAGATAAAACCTAATAAATAAACGCTATCACTATATTTAAAGTGATGAGCGTTTAAAACCTAAAACGTCGTTTAAATTAAAACTACGTTACGTACAAAATAAAAAGTGAAACTAAATCAAGATTAACCCTAAAAATATGAAATGATATTTTACAATCCTAATGATAAAAGAAAATATTTAGAAAAAGAAAATTATTTTAAGACTAATTATCTAATTAAAACTATTTTTCTTTATTAATTAATTACCTAAAATACAAGAAAATAGGAAATTAAGCTAGAAAAATAAAATTAAGACTTGGAAAAGTCTAAAATATCAAAATAGACTTTTCAAAACTATTTTGTATTTTGTGATTATTTTCTATTTTCTATGAATTTTAAACTATTAAAACTAATTAAATCACTAAAAATTACCAAATGAACTATGAAAATCTAGAAAATTACTTTTTTTACTTTTATATTTATCTAAACTTAATAAAATTGAAAAATTATTTTTTGAAGCTTTTCTCAATTTTTGTATTAAAAGCTATTTAAAAATGATTAAAACTAATTTAAATTGAGAAAATAGCAAAACTACTTAGAAAAATCTGAAAATTTCGGAAAAGTCTAAAATTATATTAGGAATCTGAGAAAATGGAAAACAAGTGCTTATGTGGAGAAATATGCAAGCGCTATGAAAGTGCTTATGGAAATAAGCACTTGATAAGCCAAAAGCTCACCAAAAGGTACCAAGCGTCGATAGCTATAATAAGCTAAATATACCCTAATGCACTTAAAACAACAGGCTATAACTACTGATAAGCAATATTTCACAGATTTGATGTTATGATGATAAGCTAAAATCGGTTGCTAGGGTGCGGGTTTAAGCACAAGCACAAGCTACAAATAAGCACTACTGAAAACTACCAATTAGGACTTGAAAAGACACGGTTGAGAGTACTTAAACCAAAAATGAGGCCATGGTGAGCTCTATTGAGCTCGTGCACTAATTGCATTAATCGAGAAAACTCTCGATGTATCTTTGGCGATGGTCTGAGGCGAACAAGCCCAAGAAGAGGAGCTTGTTTGAAGCTTAAAGAAAATTGTAAATTGTACAAAAATAGCAATAAGATAACAGACCAAGTGAAGTATTTAGAACAACAAACCTCACTAATTTTAACCCAGTAATGAATCCTAGAAAATTCTTTGCAGTTAGCTCAAAATAGCATTTTCCAAGTTTTGACTTTTGGAGAAACAATCACAGTTGACTATTATGAACTTTAATCTTGATTTAAGGACTGATATAGGTGTATATTGATGAAAGGAAGTTAACAAAAGCTTTGTCTATGGATTTTTAACACAAAACAAGAATTTGAAATCTGAGGTCTCAACGATTAACTGTTGGATGATTTAAGTTGGATTTTTGACTTTTATGGTGTGCGGACCCAAATTCTTGACTCAAATGAACTCAAACCTACTTAATAAACATAAACCATTAGAGCTTAACCAATGAGTAGACCATTAAGACAGTTTGATCAAGAAATCAAACACCCTTGTAACTCTTGTTGTGAAGATAAGAACTATTCTAACACTATCAAGCACAAACCATTGATTAAACTAGGTTAATGTGACCTAATTACTACTATTAAAACAGAAATGAACCAGTTTTAACTACAAATACTCAGTGTGCATAAAAACTTGAAAAACACTTACAAAAGTCCAAAGCTACTATAGCTTGCAACCATGAACCATGAACCACTAATCCTATCAATTCCAACCCAATTAGCTACTATTCAACCCACATCCATCACTGCTTCACCCACTACACCTTTCCATTGCCATATTGACCCATGTTTGACTTTTGTTGACCCGAATGCAAAAGAGATTCAAACTTGACTATAAGCTTATATAAAGTTATAAAAAACTTATATAAGCTTATTAAGACTGGTAAACAAGCTTTATGAAGCTTAGGCTTGTTAAATGAAACTTAAGCTTTTTAACAGTAAGCATACAAACATGGAATTCAATGAAACTTAGAATTGATAATTAAAACTTGGATAATCTGAAAATGTGACTTGAATTTGATACTTAAGAACAAAATACTACAACTTTTGAAGTAAACTAATACATTAATAATTGAAACGACATAAGACAGTTTTTAAACTAAAAATCTACTCTCTTTCTTCTTCCTTCTCTCTTTATAACCCAATCCTTTGTCTCTCTCATCTGAATCTTTCCCACCATTCTTGACCTTGGATTGCTTAAAAATCATCTCAACCGTTTAAATTGATTTTGGCGCCAATTTGTTAACTTGCCAAAATGGGGTTGAGTGAGGAGGGAAGCATTAAATGAAGTTTGGAGGCTTGTTATGGAGTGGGGAGCAGGTTTGAGTGATTGGAGAGGAGGAATGGGTTTAGCGGTTTGCGAGAGAAGCGGTTGAGATGAAGAAGACTTTGGCGCCTGTTTTGTTTGACCATTTGACCACGAGCAAGTATTAATAATAGGGGGTTCTGATTGTATTATGACAAGGTCGAATTGGTGCAAGGTCAAAATTGGATTGCAAAGGTTTTAAACTATAGGGATTAATGTTGTAAAATCGAAAGTTGAGGGGCCTAAGTCGCCAATTCGAAAAGTTGTTCCAAGGACTTAAAGTGACAATCTTCAAAAGTACAAGGACCAATGTTGCCATTTCACATTTTCCAAGGACCAATCGCCAACTTTGAAACCCGAAGGACCATTTTGTAAATTTCTCAAACTTTGTATATTTTCACCAAAGGACTTATTTTGACAACTTTTGATTTTAAAAGGACCTTTGGTGACTTTTGCTTTTGAAATTATGGCTCGGGGACTATTTTGACAATTTATGAAACTTGGGGACTAAAGCGCCAATTTTGCAAACTTGATACATTTTCATCGATTTTGATAATTTTGCATTTGAAACACATAAACACGATTTGTGATATTTTGATCATTTTGATGTGTTTACGAGTGTTTTCGAGATGATTTTGCGGTTTATTTTGTATAAAATGATGAGTATTTACACACTCATCAATATCCTACAAATACTCTAATGTCTGCTTTAGCTTTTAGTTTACCTAAATCTTAACCGTCATTAGTTGGGTAACATAAAGCACCAAACACACGAAGGTATGATAGATCAGGTTTTCGATTGTGGACAAGTTCATACGGAGTCTTTCCATGAGATGTGTGAATTAGGGATCGATTTTGAGTGTAGCATGCAGTGGCAATAGTTTCAGCCCATAGAAACATTGGAACCTTTGAGTAAATCAGCATTGTTCTTGCGGCTTCCACAAGAGTTCGATTTCGTCTTTCAACTACACCGTTCTGTTGAGGAGTTTGTGGAACACTTCTTTGAGGACCGATTCCAACACTTTCATAAAATTCATTGAGTTCTTTATTAACAAACTCAATTCCATTTTCAGTTCGGACGATTCTAACCGTTTTGTTAAGTCAGACCTGCAGTTGTTTTATAAGTTTAATGATGACATCTGGAGTTTCATCCTTTGTTCTCAAAAACTTAACCCAAGTGAATCGGGAGTAGTCATCAACCACAACTAACACATATCTCTTCCCATTAATAGTCTGCACTCTCATGGGTCCACATAAATCCATGTGAATAGTATGTAGAACTTCCATAACTGAATTTGTAGGTTTGGGTTTATGGGCATACTTCTTGCTTTTTCCCAATTGACATGCTGAACAAAGATGATCCTTTTCATACTTAAGTCTAGGTAGTCCTCTTACTAAGTCCTTTCTGGAAAGATTGTTTATGGTACCAAAGTTCAAGTGATTGAGACGACGGTGCCATAGCCATGACTTAGTTTTAGAAGCCTTTGACAAAGAAAGCGGATGGGTGAAGATTTCATCATGTCTTCGATAGAGATGGTGTATAGGTTTGAACCACGAGTTCCTCCGAGAAGTTCCACACCATTAAGTTCTCTAACAAAGCAAGTATGTTTTCAAGGCCACTTCTAAGTCGAGTCACAAAATTTTCCAACGAAAATAGATTATGTCCAAGACCTTCAACATAATATACTGAAAATCACACTATCTCCTACAACATAGTCTCCATAACCTATAATTGCACCGAAATGATCATTCCGAATCTAACAGTCCCGATGAATTTACTCACAAAGTTCATGAGCCGTGACCGGTCTCCAAATCATATGCTTGGAACGACTGAGTCCGTACCACGTAATCGATTTGAACGATCTGCAGGTTGAACACGCACAAGAATGAATAAGCGGAAAATTGGGATCCCCATGCAAGAATGGGTTCCATTTGGTTAGTAACAATGATTGGACCACCCACATCGAAGTAGAAACAATGGAAACATCGTGGATAGATGCAATGCTAGTGTCCGTATTTGACCTATTCAAAGTATGTTCACTTCTTAAGGGAATAGTTCTACCAGTAGGCATCCATTTTCTAATGGGCCTTGATCTAGATAATTTAGGCACATTTCATTAAGATTGAAATTTCGGCCAGTAGGTATCCATTGATAACCTATGTTACTAAATTTCCTTCCTGTGGGTTTCCAATGTTTTCTAACCTTCTTCCGCCATTGCTTTCTACCCTTATTAGTTTGATTTTTTGCATTAACAATCTTAACATCATTCACACCACATTCATGATTAGTAACAGAAACCAAACAATCATCCTTACATGTTTTGCCAAAAGTAGCAAAATTCGAATTAATTACAGTACGCTTATAGCTAATACTAGAATCAACACGATTCGTTTTATTCAACTCAAACTTAATGTTCCTAGGGTGGTCTTCTACTTTCTTCCATTGCACATTCTTAGCTTGCGAGGTCCTAATTTGCTTTGTATTGCCAGGAGGCTTTGACCGCTTGCTTTAATGTGTTGATTACTCTGTAGAGGAATGGGAACATTAGTTGGTATTGCTACTTTTTGCTTTTCAGGTTTAGAAGTACTGGGATCTGAACTACTTGAAGACACATTGAAGCTTACATGCTTAACATTAGGCACTGAGTGAGGCATATCAAGATTGGCAGTCTTAAAGTCAGTCATAGAACAAGGCACAACTATTTTATCCTTCTTACCAAAGGATTTAGGGCAAGTTGCTCTTAAGCATTCTAACAGTTCCTGAGATCGTTTGGCCTGAATGCACGCAAACCTAATTTCTCTATCAAGAGGCTTATTTATGAAATCCTCTTCCACAATCTCACGGAGACATTCTAGACTATCCTTAAGGTGAGCAAACTAGTTATGAAACACAAGTTCATTATTCCTAAGATGAGGAGGAATGTATTTAATATCACAATATATTTGCGGTCTAAGGATGACCTTGATGCAACATTCTCATTAAAGACAAGTGGCGCTTTTCCTTTTCCTGTCTCCTCGATTCTCAATTTCCTTTTGTAAAGACGTTATTTTTCGTTGTTCTTGTCACGAGTGACTTTAATTGAATCATATAACTCTTTAAAGTGTCGTTTAACTTTTCATTTTCTTCAAGAAAACCCTCGTTTTCCTTTTGTAAAACATTAACCAAGTTTTGAAGATGAAAAGTCCGAGAATCTTGAGAATCTAAAGGAGGAGGCATTTGGGAGCCAACACATTGTTATTTTCACCCTTTAATTGTGAAATTTGGGCTTTCAATTTTACGATCGTGTTACAATGAGCTTGAATCTGTTCGTCACGTTTGTTTATCCGAAAATCGCATCAAACTCGGAACATCCGAGGATGTCTTGATATTTGAGGTTTTGACATTTTCTTTAAGATGTTGATATTTTAGTTGCAAATCAAAATGTTCAACTTCTAGTTTAGAAAGATGTTTTACCAAATTATCGTGATCATCCTGATCAATTTTCTCATTTAGTTATGAGTTTTTGTTTTCAAGCTCAATGACAGGATCATGGGAAACTTTCAGTGCAATAGATAATTCATGAAATCGAGAAGCAGTAATAGAGTGCTTAGTAACAGTATAAAACACATCTTGAGCAACACAACTCGAAATCAAATTCTCATTTAAGATATGCAAGTTCTTCCTTTCAACTTCATTATATTTGAGTTCCTGTTCATAATCATTGACCTCAACAATCATTGCATCAAATTCCTTTTCCATTTCTTTAATATTTGAATTTAATCATTTTTGAAGATTCTCAAATTGACCTTTTAATTGTTCAAAGAAAGGCATGACCTCAGTTAAATAACATTATTTAGTTTACTCAAAACCCCTTTCCCCCTCAGTTATCCCTGTAGGTGTGATTCTCTTCTTACATGTCTTCTCAAAATCAACGAATAGTTGATAAACAACATACAGGCTGATTAAGGTTTTGCTATTAGTGGCAATCGATCTAGGAACTAGATGCATTGGTGTATTGGAGGATACATAGTAGCTTGGGCATTTTCCTAAGGGGAGTGTTTGTTTCAACAAGTACATTAACTTTTAGCTTATCCATATCTTTCTTCCAAAAGATCTGTTCTGGGGTTAATTGAGTTTGAGGCTTAAACATGTTCAGGGATATCCAATTTTCCTTAGTGTAATCGTGGGGTTTGATCGTTATGTTATTCTTTTTACACGCAAGATCGTTAAGCTTCTCATCCATTTTCTCCTAGATGCATCATCTAGTTTTCTATCCTCTTCCTTGCACTCGGTATGACTAGGTTTCGCCTAGGCTTAAGGATTTCATTACCATCATAGATCACATTTTGAGCGACTTTTGCTATCTTACCATACTCGGGATTAGGTTTCTCTACAATGGGAATACTATGCTTATCATTGAGAACTCTATGCTTAGTGATCATGTGAGCGATCAAATGGTATTCCTTGTGCGTACAACTTATTTTCAAGCTTGTTTTTCAAAGTTTATAGATTAGAAAATCATTCAAAAGTTTTGATTCCTTAGCACCGAATTCTTGTTTAAGCACTTTAACATTATCTTGAAGCTCTTGCTTTTGCTTAACAATTTTAGAAAGCTTTTCTTGTAAGGAATTTAACTCTTGTTTTAACACTTCTTCTAAAATTACCTTTTCTAATAATTGTACGCATTTGGTCATCCATCTCCCGCTCACGGGTAGTTAATTTAAACTTAGCATGTTGTTCATAAATGGCAACTTGTTCTTTATAGGCATTCGATTCGAGATAACGAGAATCATCATGGGCACATGTAGTGTATTCATCAAAACATAGTCATCATTGATCGCGAAAGATGCATTACTTGGCACAATCTCACGTTCACTTTGCTTCACATATTGATCATATGGGACAATATTGCTATTACCCTCATCATCAAATTCTGATTCATAAGTTTCCAGAGATTGTACTTTATTATGCATCTTTTGCTCATCAACTTCATCATATAGTTTTAATACATCTGAAATGATTGAATCTTTGGATGGACCAACTTTTTTGGGTGAGGGACCTTTGGAGAGACCATTGGAGAAATGCTAGCCATGAAAATTGTCTGCATGCGATGGGTTCATCATCAACGTCGAGTCGTATGCATCACGATCGGCGACTTGGAATGCATTATGATGATTATGACCTATCTCCCGAATTGGTTGCTCATCCACATCTCGCATCATATGTCTTGGCATTGCCTTGAAGAAGAAACAACACTCCTCTTCATCCAACACATCTCCATTATCCGGAGCTTGCACAAGTAACATCTTGTCTCAAGTACTCGCATTTTGTGGGCGTTTTGGAGATGTGCGGTTTCTATATGTCCATCACCACCACAGTTGTAACACTTGACCGCTTTGCTTGTCCTTGATTTGGATTCCTTCCACGATTCGATTTGCCATATATCCTCTACCAACTCCACCTCTTCCCTGCTCATACCGCCTTTCTTGAACTGGTTGCACCATAACCTTCCCATCTCGATAGTAGCTTGATTGTGTGGATTGGATGTTTGCTCGAGGTTATTGTTGGTGTGTGGGAGAGAGTTCATGTTTTGACTAACCATGAGAGACAGTTGATTGATGAAGTTTTCCATGAATGTGTTTGGGTGCGGAGGCTTATATGTTGGATCGGGGATGAGCTTGTAATTACCATTACCCATGGGTATGACTTGAGAAGCTTTGGTGGTAATTCCAACATTGGTGTAAAAGTCAGAGAGTCATTTGACGAACTAGTTTCTCCCTGCTTAGATTTGACCTATTCAAGAATCCTTCGTTCAAACATAGCATGTCTCTCATTCTGAAGAAGAAAGGCATACAGTTGCTCATAGTTGGTGTTCTTCATTCCTTTGGTTAACTTCACAGAGGTGACAAACTTATGCCATTCGGGATTCATGTTGTTCACAAACTTTGAGTTCAGCTGAATATTTGGCATAGTCATTTTGATATTCCTCATATCATTCACAAGTTTGTGAAATCTCACGTAATATTCATAGATACTCTCTTCTGGTTTCATCTTGAAGTGCTCAAATTCATCATACAATTGTGATTCTCTGTCTTCCTTAGTTAATTCGAACCCGAGAGAAGCATCTTGACATTATCCCAAACGACCTTGGCTTCGGTGTTGTGATTGATAAGCTTGTAGATATCTTTTGGAAGACCTTGAAGTATAATGTTTGAAGCCCCGATATCAACATCAAATCTCTTTTCTCCTTATCACCGAGCTCATCATACGTCTTTGGTCCGTCCAATCCATAGATCATGGTTCCATCTCGCAGCAGATCAATTATGTCTCTTGTAGTCTCAATCGATAAGGTCCTTCATCAATGGATTTGAGAATGTTGACCCCATTTTCCTTTCCAAGACAAGACAATCGATTCGTTGAGCCCAAGAGTCGTAGTCGGTTCATCAAGCATGGGTGGACGAGTATCTGAACCACCGCTGAGCGTCTTCACTCACATAGAGATGATTGTAGGCACATTGGTAGACATGTTTACAGATTTCACGGGATTTTATAACTCTATGATTAAACCGGGAAATAGATTCTTTCACGGGATTTTACTAAATCAAGAGAAAACCGTATTAGAAACAAGTATTAACCAAGTCGCTATAATTCTTGAACCAAATCGCTAAGAACCAAGTCGCTAAGTAGCAACTCGCTAAACCTCAAGTCGCTGTGAATCAAGTCGCTAAGCACAAGTCGCTAAACCCAAGTCGCTGAACACAAGTCGCTAACGAACCAAATCGCTAAGCATACAAGTCGCTAAAGAGCAACTCGCTAAGTATCCAAGTCGCTAAGATCAAGTCGCTGAGAACAATAAGTACAAGTCGCTAGAAATAATGAAAGCAAGTCGCTAAACCCACCAAGCCGCTAGCCGTAGTGGAATCCACTAACTTGTACTGTTTTTCGGCTTGTCTCAATAGATAAGTCGCTAAGCTCAAGTCGCTACGACTAATCACTACAACTCGCTAGAAATTACTGAAGCAAGTCGCTACGAAGAAGTTCACACCGAGACTCAAGTCGCTACCTTGAAAAACTTCAAAAACACACTTTTCAATCCAAAACAACCTCAACCACAGTGTTGATCCCAGTTGAGCAAATGATCTAATATAGAAACTGACTTAGAACAACAGCTTATTAAGTATTATGCGGAATTTAACACTTAATCTTAAGAAGAAGAACAGTAAACATTCAACACCTCAATATTATTTATTAATACGAATACTCTTACAGTATTAGGGTTTTGCAACCTTGAAGTGTATCGACCTTAGATATAAAACATACATCAATCTAATCTAATCTAGGATCTCCTTTTATAGGCTAAGGAGTCCTATACATTATACAATACGTAACCTACAAGATAAATATCTTTTCCATATTTATCTAATACAATAAACTAAACCGACTATACAAGACTAGCAGTGGTTACATATCATTATCAGTGGTTACACTCTTCTACTAGCCGCGGTTTGTCTTCATCCGTGGTTACATCCTTCTGTCCGTGGTTATATCAAACCTGTCCGTGGTTCCAGTACTTAGAGTAATTCTTGATCCAAGGAACCTAAAACCCAACAATCCTCCCCTAAACTTGATACATTCCAACAGAATTCTCAAGTTTCCTTTAAGCTCAAAACATCTGAATTGGAGGATGTAGCCAAACACTTACTAGCTTTAAGAATGTTCTCATACTTGACAACAAATTGTAAGCTTGACCATCATAAGGTACTAACATCTTGATACAACTAGGTTTCAACATCGAGCAATAATTCCCGGATGCTTATTCAGTTGAGGATAATCACCTTCTACAAGCATATGAATAACCTTTCCAGAAATAGTTAAAACATGAACTCCACAAGTTTGATATAAAAACCATCTAGTAACTTGACCATTGTAGAGTCCTTGCCATTCAGGTTCATCATGAGTAGGTTCAAATAAAATCTTCAAATGATGATAAACCAGTCTCTCATGATAATCATTTGGATGTACTTCACCAAACTTATTCTTGTAAAGTATCCAAAGATTCATCAAATCATCTCTATCAAAATACTGAAGCATCTGTGAAAATTTATTATACTCAGAAACTTCATTGTTGAGTCTTTGAATTTTCCAAACTCCTTCACTTCCAACTTTAAGCTTAAACTCATAAGAAATGATTTGATTTTCATCTTCAACAACTTTCAATCTTTTAGAATCAGATGTCACCTGAACTTCAGATTTTCTCTTTCTTTTACTTTGAATCCACTCTTCATCCTTTTAATCCACTCTTCTTCCTTTTAGAATTCATTGGACAAGAATCATCATTATTAATTCTCATACATCTCATAAATCTCCAAAATTCTTTCAAATGAACATTTACTAAGATTATCGAAATATGAATTCTCAATTCTTAATAATTTTCATCAATACATTCCTCATCCGAGCAATTGAAGGAGGTTTCTTTCTTACAACTTGCTTCCTGCTTTTACCGACCTTCCTTGCCCATTCACCCAAAAGTCTAGCTTTTCCTCATCATCCAACAAATCCCATTCTTGTGCAAGATATTCATCATTTATTTGTTGAGAAGCTTCAAGATAGTTTTGTGATTCATACCATGTAGCTAACCATCTCGACTAGCTTCCTCTTCATCTTGCTTCCTTTTCTCTAAAGTCGCTTGATCATCAGCTACAATACTTTTTGCATATTCTGCATCATAAGCTTCTTGTTCTGCTTTACTTTTAAATTTCAGTTCTGGTACAGCAACCTCTTTACCTTTCCCAACATTAGATTGAACCATTTTCATCTTCAAAGGTTCACCAATAATTAAACTTTTAACTCTGGGTTTGGTTGCGATGATGAATGATAGAACAGTGCAATGACAGTGTAGAAATAGATAAGGTTTTGCTTAGATTTATCAAGGTACTTGCGACTTCTTTTTCAACTTCTTTAGACTTAGGTGGTGATACGAGAAAGTTGTGACAACAATGGAAGTAGTTATGATAGCGATGGGTATAATAGTAGTGGGTATAATTGCCATATCCGAAGCTGCAGGTGGGTTTCAAGAGTACTAACCATGGTTTCGCACATACCATCGTTGTTTGTGTCCTTCACTACATCTTCTACAACATTCTTCACATTTTCAAGAACTGCCTCATTCCCATCTTTATCGATACCAAAAATTCATTATCTCCACTATCAACATCTTCATCCATAGGTACAACAATGATACATCACCGACCTCCCCAATTCATGCCTTCACTCCTCCCTGTTTGGATACATCTTCCATATTCGAGTTGTAGAGTCCACCTTCTTTTCTTTCTTCTCGAGCTTTCAAAACAAAGAACCCTGTGTCTTCTTACTTTCTCCAAAACCAACACTCGTGCTTCAATCTCCTAATATCCTTTCCTCGAAACATGACCAACTCCTGTAGACCGAAATTGTTGCCTCCATTTTAGCATATTTAATCGTCAATTCATTAAAACGCTCAAGAATATCCTCCCACTTCGACTGTGTTAATCGGTCCGAGAGGTGGTTCATGGGAAAAGTCATCATGTACCATCTTAGGAGCCGTCAATTCATGTTCATGTTCCAAACTATCCTCATCACTTGAAATGTGTTAATCGCTCGAGAGGTGAATCCTTGATATAGTAAGCATAGCATCGGACCTTGCCCGATCATCTATGCACTGTGCGACCAGTTGGCTAGGGATTCCTCCACCTGTGTTAAGTTCCAAGGAACTCTCCACATTAGGAGTTGCCAAAGGTTGGGTCTTATTAATGGTTCCACTAGCCTGACCAGCATCTAAGCATGAATCAGTATTGGAAGCCCTTCCAATCATGTCACCACCACTCCTTGTGACAGCCTCATGAACAACACCACTAACACTAGCCTGAGGTAGCTTAGTGCCCTTCTGTCTCCTAGTCCATACAATAGGTGTAACAGTGGTTTGGGTTTGACTAACAGTGGTGTGAGGTGTACTATCAGTGGGTGCAGTGACTATAGGTTGGGTTTCAATACCTTCATCAAACTTAGGATCAGTAGGCAAAGTAAGCATATGAGGAAACAAAGGAACATATCTTAGCTGCAAATTTGGCTTCTGATTCCTCATATGTGCAAAAACCTTAGGAAGCATATGATGTACTTCATACTCCCTAGAATGCTCAACAGATTCATCAATTTGGCTTTCTACTATAAGTTGAACAAACCTAGGATACAAATAGTATTTACCCTTCTTCCTAATGTTTTGAACTAACCCCTCATAAATCATCCTAGACCAATTGAACTTTCTTCCATCAGATAAACAAATAATAGCAGTAGCAATTTTGGAAGGAAAGTCATTAAAGCCAGTGGTCTTATTACTCATACACATTAACAAGGTATGAATAAGAAACTTCCATTGTGGTGAAAACAAACTCTTAAAAAATTGTACCTTATCACCCCTGTGTGTATATCCTAACCTGTCTAAACCAGCTACAATCTCAAAATCTGAGAGATTATCAATACCATCAGCATCATCAAACTGTAAAACATCTCTAATGATCTCCTCAGAAACAGAAATATCATTCTCATCCACCACAGTGCTAAACACTTCAACTCCTTCAACCTATTCAAGCTTAGCATTCCTCCAAAACTGATGTATGTAGGCTTTAAGAATGGTTGGTTTGACAGTTAAGGCATAGTGAATAGGACGGTGAACAAGGAAATCAATCATTTGATGAAACCCTTCAGATCGATCATTTTTGGTGAGAATAGCAACAAGGTTATGTGTATTGGAATACTTTTCTGCCATTGTAATTAATGATGGGTATGATGTGGGTTTTTGTGAAATATGCAAAGTAAAGTGATTAGGGTTTATGTTAAGCGCCAAGTGAAAGTGGTTTGAAGATCAAATAAATGATATATCCGTGATTTGGGGGAGATAATATACGTTTGCCAAAGTTACCAAACAGCCCCTGTAGTATCCAAAACAGAGCAACAAGCTATCCGAGATTTCAGAATTGCTATCCGCAGTTAGAAACACACCATCAGTGGATACATGAGTTAGAGCACTTCAACCAAATATCCAAGAGTTAGGAATCAAATCAGTGCCATACAAAGAGTTAGGAATCAAATCAGTGCCATACAAAGAGATATCTTACAAGCAGTGGTTTGAACAAAACTATCAGTGGTTAGAAACAAAGATAGCAATACTAAGATTACATAATAACATTCCAATACTTATACAAACTGGTACAAAACAATTTGAGAGTTTAGAGATTAATCATTCCAATACTAACAACAAGATATCGAAACCTCCCCACATCAAAAGATTTGGTGAGAAGATCAACAACATTGAAATCGGATGGATTTTACCATTTGAATCAACCTTTTCTCATTACAATCTCTAATAAAGTGATGCCTTATCTCAATATGTTTAGTTCTAGAATGTAAAACATGATTTTAATAATGCAAATTGTCTTGTTATTATCAATGTAAATCTTAGTATGCATAAATTGTACCCAAAATCCAAAGAATTGATTTTGAATCCAAAGAACTTGACCACAACAACTAGCGTGCACCACATATTCAACAGGTTGTAGAATTAGCCACAATAGTTTACTTTTACACCGCCAAGAAATTAATCTGCTTCCTAAACCGACATCCTCCAAGTAGTAGACTTCCTATCCAAACTAGCTCAAGCATAGTCACTATCTGTGTAGGCCACCAAGTCAAAAGGGAATCCTTAGAGTACCAAAGGCCCAATTTAGGATGACCTCTAAGGTATCTAAAGATCCTCTTAACAACATTCATGTGTGAGGTATTTGGTGTGACTTGTAATCT
>CM040243.1:209737895-209858620 GCA_022545495.1 Chrysanthemum lavandulifolium | reverse complement strand
CGTTCTTTCTAGGACCGCAAGTTCATCAATCACCCGTGGTATTTTCTTGAGTCGATCCAAATATGCCTTGAATTGTTAAACAAATTTGGAATGAAAACTGTGACACTTATGCCACACCAATGACTCATACCAAGAAGCTAGACGATTTACATGGGAAATTAGTAGACCCTACCAAATACCAAAGTATTATTGGGTCTCTCATGTATCTAACGACTATGAGACCGATATTGTCTTTGCCATTTATCTATGCTCCCGTTATCGGTCAAGACCAATCTGAAACCCACCTCTCGAGGCTAAAAGAATCCTCCGATACATCAAAGGAACCAATAACTTGGGGATCCGTATCCGAAGGATTACGGTTTTGAACTAATCGCTTTTAGTACGACCACGCAGGATGCTTAGATTCACGGAAAAGTACTTGAGAGCACTACAATTTCTTGGTGATAAACCGTGTCCCGGCAATCGAAGAAGCAGGATTGTACATCGTCGTCAACCAGGCGAATATGTAGCCATGTCGGCATGTTGTGCTCAAGTCATCGGATGAGAACACAACTCAAAGACTATGGTTACGTGTTTGTGAATCCCGATGTCTTTGCGACAATCGGAGTGCCATTGCGATATCGTGCAACTCGATTCGACATTCAAAATCAAAGCACATCGATCTTCGCTATCATTTCATCAAGGACCACGTGGAGCAGTGCAGTTGAATTATACTTAGGTAGATGCAGAATACCAATTGGCGATCTACTCACCAAAGCCTTGCCTCCGCTAGGTTTAATGAGTTGGTCCACGGATTGGTATGCGGTGTTTGACTTCAAGAGGAATTGGATGACCTCTTAAAACAGTCTTAAAAACACGTCAAACACCAAAATCTCTTTTGTAAATATTTTCAAAACAAAATACAAAAATATAAAACCCGATAAAACAACAAAAATATTCGCTATCTATTTTCTTTCAACATGTCAAGTACCTTTCTTCCGTCAACACTCTAATCTTTCAAAATTCAGTAGTTTTCCGATCAAGTGTTGAGGGGAGAAAATAAATACTTAACTCGTTTCAAAACACCGTACTTGCATGTTATCCTATCCGTTTGATTCTTTAAAATGGTGGTCTCATTTTCAGTTTCTCGACACTCCTCGGACTAATATTTATAACCTTTCATTATTTCTTAAGTCGAGGGGGAGTGTCATCAAGTTTATTTCTTAAAATCTATCATTTGGTAACCAAAATGGAAGTTATATGACTTTGGATGAAAATGGAAAAGGTGGAGGGACCAAAACTGTCAAAAGGTTAAAGTCATTTTAATAAAACTACTCCACCTAACATTATCACTTCACATTTATTACACAAACCAAACTCATCCTACGCTTAAAATCATTTTAACAAATCAGTGTTTCAGATCTTCAATTTGTAAGTGTTTTTATGTTTGTAACAAGATTATAAACAATCGTTTTGATTTGTTTTAAAAACCAACGGTTAGATTTTAAACTATGGACGATTTTGTGTTCTACGCGTATGCGTATGAACACATAATCTTGTTTATGTGTTTGTGGTTAAAAAGATTGTGTCAAAACGTTTCTAAAACTTCAATGATATCATTTTAATCCTCAAACCTTACCCAGAAACACGAATTGGTTGATTCTAGAAATCTAGGGTTTATGCGTGGGTTTGGGCGTTTTCAATTGTGAATGTTTTTGATCTAAAAGATTGTTGTGTGATGTTGATATAATGATGAATTGATGATATCCTGGCCCTAAAACAACCCAGAAACACTAATTGATTGAAAATTAGAGATTAGGGTTTAATGTTCTTCGCTTTTGGGTATTTTTGATTCATTGAGAGTTTGGTGTTAAAACTTGGTTATTACACTCACATGACATCTAATAACTATCAGAATAACTTTGGTGTAAATCCTATGGCTAAAATTCTTATGCGTAATCTGTGAACTATTAGGGTTTTGGCTTACGCGTAAGGTTTTCTACGCCTAACTGTTTAATTGAGTGATTGTGATTAAACTTTATAGAATGAGTGTTAGTGTCAAAATTGATGTTATGAGGATTTTATTTCGAGGCTTGCTACGCATAAAAATCAGAATCAAGGTCATTGAAACTCACGCATAAGGATCACCCACGCGTAGAAAGTTATCGCGAAGAGAAATCTTCACGCGTAACGGTTACGCGTGAAGGTTCTACAAAGGACTACGCAGATCCGTGAAGGATATGCGAACAAAGAACCCTCACTCATAAGGTCTACTTCACGAGTAAGCCTTACGCGTAAGGTTTTATATACGCCACGCGTAAGCTTTACGCATAAGGTCCCCTTTTCCCACGCGTAACATTTCTGCGTAAGTAAGGATCCCACGCATAAGCTTGCGCTCACTGCGATACTTCTCCTATTTACGCATAAGCTACCATTTCACGCCTAATCCTTGATCAAACCTTCATTATGAATTGTTACGCGTGCAAACTTGTTAATAAATAAATCATAATGTCACGAAACCAATAATGTCACTAATAAACCTAAGCAGTTAATATGTTGTGATAAATAAGTGATAACATAAACTTTAAAACTTAAATGGTCGCTCAAATGAATGTGGATGCACCAATAATTAGACAATAAACCTTCGTGACTAACATTATGATGTTCTCACAATTGCCGATATCTTCCTAATGGCTATCCAAGAAAGATTGAAAGAACAACCTTGGGTTGACTTTGAAACCCTCACTGCTCGTAATCTTCCTGTTTGATTGCTATGGATATTCTCAAGAATCATCCCTACCGTAACATGCTCTCACATTCGCCACAAGATCGAGATCTACATGCAACAGCCTCGAATTCAATGCAAAGGATCAAAGGTCAGTGCGATGTGATGACGCCAATCACAAACAAGTCACCATCACACATACAGGACTTACGGGTCGTTCTTCTCATCCCCGACATCGAGCCAACCGACTTCTATGCTACACCGCCGAAGAGACAGCTTTTGCAATTCTTGATTGATATTGGCTATGATGAAGCTTCGTGAATTATCACTAAGCATTCTCATATGGAGCTTAAGAACATTCCTCAACCGTGGAGAACTCTCTACATCATCATTACCAAATCTGTCTCTCGTCGTGATAGCGGCTATGAGCATCCCAAGCTCATAGAATTGCAAATTTTTGGTCATTAATCAACATGAAGCACATCGAGCTTGAAGCTCGATATGGGATGACATGATGTCATTTCTCAAAAGCTTGGCTCAAAGATTCCCTATGTCGGATACACTAAACTGTTGATCCAGAACACTTGACTTCATCCCGATATTCCCAAGAGGCTCAATGACCCCGACAATCACGACATGTTGATCGAGCCTATTTTATCCGCCGTAATCAAGGAATCGTCAACAAAGAAACAGTGTCAGACACCGATCACCTACGTCAAACGAAATCAAAAGCTCGAGACATACAAAAGGTATCCGTAGCGGTGAAAGAAGGCAAAGTTGGTCATCTTGATGAGAAACCTTCGGGACACCTACACGGAGAACCGTAAGAGGCAAGGTGGAGTGCCGCAAGACCGAAAGTCGAGGAAGTTTCCCAAGAGGAATCCTCCTCGTAGAAAAGACTATTCCTTCTAAGGAAGTCGGTCCTATTCCCATTCCAAAGCTTGAACCACAAAGAAATCTAGTGGACGAAAGCTCAAGATACCCAATCGGACGAAGAGGTCTTCACTCTACGAATCAACCAAGCACCTCCTTCAAGAGCAAAACCTCCCACCACCGCCAGTTATAAGCAAAGGGAAGACTCAAAGATTGCCATATGAAGAGGATAGCTCAAGAAGAGCAACTGGATACATCCTACGTGAAGAAGTTTAAAATCGTTAGACATCTACAAAAAGCTAAAGAATTTGAACAAGATCAAATGCGTGGCCCCCGGAGGGTCGAGTGGTGGTGTCCACTCTTCACCGATCTGATGCGGTTAATCGACCCGACAGTGGAACCGGTGCCACCACTCTTGTGCAATGACAAAAGCTTGTGGAGGACTCTATCGATTATAACATTGAGGAACCGTAAAAGGATAAGTCCGAGAAAGAAAAGATCGATGAAGAGGCCCGAGCTCGGACGGAAGTAAAAGCTAACGGACAAGATAACGAAGAGAATTATGATGATTATCTTCTCAACGGTCAATTGCTCCAAGGAGGATACTACTGACCTCCAAAGGACTCGAGCCTCCTCATGTCTCCTCATTATCGATTCATCATCTCATTCTTCACCACCACCATCTAAAAGATCAACCAAATCAACATCCAAATCGGTGAAGAAGCCAACTCGATATTGGATTTTCATACACATAAAAGAATTGTGAATGTCAAACAAGTCGAAAGAAAGACATGCTCTACAGAAGATGAATTTCTCTACCGATCGACATCAAGACCTTCATGACGAGAATGACAAGATAAAGGTTGAAAGGAGTATGTACATAAGCTCATGAAAGATGATCTTCAAGGAAAATGGACGAAATGATCAATGGGTACACTCATCGGTTCCTTCTGACGTCGCTCCTAAACCGAAAAAGAGATGTATACCGCATAACTTTATCCGAATCTCTTGCATCCGCCAAGCAAACCATGAAATCAACTCTAATGAATGTGAACATCAATCCATTGAACCCACGCCTTTTCGGATGATGAATTGGTGAACCGCTAGTAGCTCAAATGTCTAAACGCCTGCAATCTTTGCCTCCCACGAAGCTAAATTGTTTGAAGCATTGCCGAATACCAACTCAGTCAAGATACGTAGAAGAAGTCAGAAGGCCTAAACGCTCAAGAGACGATGAAGACAAATATCGATAAGAATGACGAGCATAAACGCTCAAGAAGTCGTGAATCATCCTCAATGCAACCTCCACCCCAACAGACTCAAAGACAACAAAAGTCTCCTCCTCGTTCTTGATCGAAAACCTCAGATTCTTTCGAGTTACCACCGAGACTCGAAAACCGTGATCACTTTGAGTATACGGGTGGTGACAATGAGGAATTCCATGAGCCCCAACAACAACCTACCTCTCCGACAAAGGTAAGAAACCGTAATCCTCATCCGTGCCTAAGAAAAGAAGAAGAAGGCGCCCAAAGTCGACGTCAGATCATGGCTAGATGAAGATGACACCGAGGAATTTGAATGGTTTTCACACTTGTTAATTCCACCCCTATCCACCGAAGGTAAAAATCTGGAAGACGGTAGTACATTGGAGCATGCTAAGTTCTTGCAAGAGAAATTCCGTGTGAAAAAGATGACGAACCGAGTTGAAGCGAATCAAGAATGAAGCATTTCAACCGCCAAGGACAACTCGGAAAGTGCTATTGAGGTTGAGTATCACCTTGATAACATAGCACGAGCCATGTCTAACAATATGGATTGGCTCAACCCGTAGCAAACATCGACTTCACCAAACGGGACAATCCTCCATATTACACCGATCGGTCTAAACCTCTACCGACAATTGGCCAACCAGATCAGCCTAAGATTCCATGTCACTATTTCTTCAACAAAGACTTGGAATTTCTTCTAGAGGCGATGATGATTCAAGGAAATATGCTACATCTCCGACACTTCCGCTCCCTGCACCATATACTCAAACCGCATAGCCATCGAGGAAAAGGCTACCCACATGTTTTCTAACAATGTGGAATTGTATGACCGTGATGCAATGTATGGGATTCACCATTGGCCGGAACGCCGACCTAATCTACTACGTGTCGCCAAGTTCGTAAGTCTCAAATGAAGTGTTCAAGACTAAAGGAATCGTTGTCGTTAAACATGTTGATCTTTCGCCTAAATGGGACTACACTTTTCTCAAGAATATCGTGGTCAAAAGACAAGACGAAAGAGATTATGCATTCAAGGAAGCGGACTTTCAAAATTTGTCTCTCAACGACATTGAAGATCAGATCTTGCCAAAGGACAAGGACGCATGAGACAATTCTCGATCAAGTACAACGTGAATACATCAAGTCCTTGCTAATATTCATCGAAGCATAGTCATACAGAACGTGTAGAAGATCTCCACCGTAGTTGAATCATATCGCACCGTGTCAACTTCACTCCACCTCGCCTAGATCTTCCCGACATCAACCAGCTTCCATAATACACACTCGTCAAGAAACCATTCGCGTCGCTTATCGCAGTTGAACTTCAACAAAATTGCTTGATGGCGTGTAGAGATCTTCACAAGTTTGGGGATCACACTTTGAAGAAGGTTGGGACGGATTGGCTTATCGGTTGAAGGCGATATATGAAGGCATAGGGTCTCAAAAGCGATGGAACTCTCGTGACGGAAGGGATGTGCGAGGATCATCGAATGATTGATGAAAGGTTGTATCGACGGATCGCCTGTAACCTTGGAAAGCTTTGTTGGTGGTCGACCAGATTAACATCACCGCTATCAACGCCTGCTCGCACTCCTAGCAACATCATCGACTTCCGGTACCCTTGAACCGCTTCTATTTCATTATAAATTTGGATGTGTGATTATATTATGTCTATGGCTTGTGCACACATAACAATGTACAACCCGTTCTTGTCAAGAAAGGACCTCGTGGTACGCTTGATGCCACAATCCTTATAAAAGGAGCGAAAGCTTCTTACTTTTGAGTAAAATTTATCAAACCTTTCATTTTCAAGGTTTTGCTCAAAAGAACAAGTACTTCCCTCAGTTTTCAAAACCTCAACCGCTTATATCACTTGTTGAGGGGAGTATTTGAATTAAAACTTTGTTCACAAATTGTTCATAGTGGTCATCTTCCCAACACTTAAATAGTCATATTTATTCTCAACTTTTCAAAAAAACACTTTATATGCCATTTTTAGGGGGAGAAAATTATGTGATAAGAAATATGTTATGTAAATGCAAATGAATCTTTGTGTAATAGACTTAACCAACGAATTGACGGTATTTAATCGTTAGTAACTCGAAAAGACTTGTCCGGACGGTAATAATTTCAAGCTAGTTCGCTAGTAATGTAAACGTGTCTCGCAAAGGACTTGTCCAAGTAGAATGTACCATTCGAGAAACTCTTACTAGACATGAACTCGACGGGTTTGACAACCTTTCGAGGTTTGTCTACACCTTCAAGGTAGTTATTAGAGCTAGTTGTCACCTAAAAGTCGACAATGTAACTCTTTAACTATGCAACGAATCGTGTCTCATGGGGATTGTCTATCTTAAGTTGATCAATTCATAAAGTGCACGCTCTTTCCTCACCGTGCGATTTCGTAAAAACTCTTAAGCACATGTGGAGGGGAGTATTTCGAAAATCTAAAACTCTTGAAGTGTTCAAACATGTTTTTCATTCACAAACACTTTGAAAGATTTTCATGAAAAATGGTTTTATGGCAATGGAGTTATAAGGAGATTGAGGTTAGAATAACCGTCCTATGATCCGCCAGAGTTGGAGGATCTACCCAAGGACATCACAAATAGTTAGTACTTAGAAGTCCTTAGGTATGATTATAAAAAGGAGAAAATGAGAATCGGAGAAAGAAGGAGTTAAAGAATTAAAAGAAATGCAAAGAAAAGGGTGAAAAGAAATAGCCTCCAAATTATTCAACTTAGGGCGCATAATCGGGTTCAATTCATATGCTACTTGGTTGTCACTTGATAAAGCCGGTATTGAAGATTAAAAGTCGTCATGGACCCAAAGAACGCATGCACTAAACCTTCTTAGCCACTCAAGTTTCTCTCAATGTAAGCTTGTTTCATTCTCACAGGAACCCTACGTAAACTATTGGCCTTCTCTTAGAGATCGCCGGTATTGAAGAAGGAGACCCTCTCCTAGTCTCCACTCAGAAAACCAAAACGCACTATTGAGTTTAGAGCCACGAGATTCATCAAAAGATCTCTTAGGTACACTTGACATTTCATCACTTGGTGTTCAACAATAAGAACATCGGTGGTACGTTATCGAGTCCTTCACGGATCTTAGCAATATGTCGAGAACATTTATGAGAGGTTCACAACCGTGATCCTCGATGATTGAATGGAAACTCTGCCAGGTCAACATCAAATGCCCGACAAGCAGTCACCGGTAACTCCCCGTGGATTACGCTTAGTGTGTCTCAAACGGTCTACAATCGTGAGGTGATGCTCAAATGTACCTCAGCGACTCATCTCGAACTGTAGGTGTACCCGGCACATCGTGTTATCTCACTGTGGGACTCAGTCAGAACGGCCTTTGTGAGAATTAGAGTTGTGTTTTCACACTATGTCATAACACCTCAAGTTCTAACTTGTAAGTGCGGAACCGCTTATTACTAACCGCTTTAAATGTTTTCTTCTTATGGAAGCTCGGAGCGGAATGATCGTGCATATTCTTCTCATGTTTACACCAACTTCATCACTAATGAAAGTTCTATCATAAAGCAACACAAAGTCGAATGATTCTTCATCAAATCAAAGAATCTACAAAGTTAAAGACTTAAAGAACTTCATCGCACTATTATTCAACGTTAAAGAGCGTGTGAGCATGTTGAAGAATGACGGAGACACTAGAGCAACAAGCGCACTGAGGCATACTTGATGCGCATAACAACATACTATCACTTCCATCACAAAGAACAATAATCAAAGAACAAAGTTAAAGATGACGCCAAAGCGTAACCGCTTAAAGAAAACAATTTCTCTACATCGGGAGATTGTTCGAATCAAGGAAATTCTTTCACAAGAAAGAAGAATGTCGAAGACGTCAAAGCTACCATTACATCAACGCTTTCACTGCTTTCATCACTAACACTTAGGGGAGATTGTTGGAATCACTCCTAAACCTAAATCAAGTGTTAGTAATTCATATGTAATTGTTAGCTCAATTATGGCATTTATGTTTGTTATTAGCCTTAAGCTTATGTAGAAGGCCCATGAGCTTAGGCCCAAGCCCATAGGAGAAAGGAAGGGACTAGGAAGTGTTGCCCTAGCTTCCCTCCTATAAATACTCTTGTATAACCCTCACTTGAGGGTTGGTTGTTCAATTTATTTCTTTCACACATATCCTACGCATAACCGTGCTACTTATATCGTGTGTGTGTGTTTGATTTATTGTTCAATCGCCTCTATCTCTTCTCTTGATGCTTGTGTTGTAAAACTAGTGACCTAACAAGTAGGGCAAGGAAGGTGTCCTTGTAGCCGAACCACTATAAATACTTGTGTCGTGGTGATGTGCTTCTTACTCTTTATCTTTCATTACACGTTTATATATCTATCTATCAACGTCCAACATAAACAACCAAATAGATTGACATAAGTCGATCTAAATATTTAAAAGGAAGTTTTAAATTGGTAAAACTATTCAACCCCCCTTCTAGTTTTCCACAATTAGCATCAGAGCTTCGTTACCAAGTTTCTTAGAGTATGTTGTACTTTAAAAACTTGATACGATCCATGTATGTTTGAAAACTACAAAGAAGGATTATTTTTTTGTCATATTTTAAAAAATCATTATATTGTTTATTGTTGGACAATGATAGAATGCTCTAACATTTTTTTTGTTAAGCATTATCCATACTTGGATTTGGAGTTACCAAGAAGATCATAAAGAATCTATCTAAATATTTTTTTTTCGCAAAAAGAATGTTTAGTATTCTCACAACATAAATCTGGAGATTCCAAGAAGATCACAAAACATCTAAATACTTTTTTTCTTAAAAAGAATATTTAGCAAAGGTATGATCGTTAATTACTTACTTTTATTTTTATTATTAAAATCTTAGTTGCATTATTTATTAGTAATTGTTCAAGTAGTTATCCATATTATAGTCATCATCAAAATAGTATTCTTTGACTAATTTGTATAGACTACATTACCAACTCGTAATAATGATATCTTGGTTATTCGATAACCTCAATCATTATTCATCACAAAGGATTTATTGACACTTCATCTATGTCAATAAATATCCATGTGAAACTTTTTATATTATGATAAAATAGGATTTTATTATAATGTTTGAAAAGCTTTCCAAGAATTATGACTAATTCTTAAAAAGGGGAACCTCGTCTAATAGGAATAGTATTAAATCTTCAAAACCTCAAACCACAAGTTTTAGAGCCTTAACATCAAAACACTAGGAGTTTTAGAACTCCCAAACCAAAGTTATCAAGGAATGTTTGAGCTGACTTTTGCTGTCATGCCGGATCCCTCCGCTTATACTAGCCGGATCCCAAATGAGAGGGATTCGCGGGATCCGTGCAACAGAAGACAGTATAAGCTAAAGAATGATCATTGTGGATGTTCCACAATTATACTCACCTCAAAGACTCACGAACAAAAACTCGTGTAATCGCTCATAGGAGCAATTTGATCATTCCTCTCAAGTTTAACAATCACTTGTGTAAGTACAATCTTCACTACATTGTTAATTTAATTCCTTGATTTCTAAGATTACAATTTCTTCATCTTTAAGAGTTGGGTTCAAATGGGTTTATCATAATTTGTCACCACATTGTTTTCTAAGATAATCTAAATCAAAGAATTAACATTGTTAATACAAATTAAACACATTTCTTGAACTCAACAAAGATGATGAGAGCAAAATTGTGATCAAACCTCTAGGTTACTATTCACAATTAACACCACATTGTGGTTGTATTGTTTAGGAACATCATGGCAAGCAACAAGCAACAAGATTACCAAGACACCGCTCACTACATACCCATGTACCATAGGAAAATGGATTAAGTCCGGACGATAGGAAAGCCTTTAAGTTGCTTGAAAGGAGACTCTTTCATGAAGGTAGAGTTGTTGATCCATCATTTCTTGCAAATACCGACATAAGGGAAGTATTTGGAACTATTGGGTTTGATTGTTTATTAGATATAAACGAGCAAATTTGCCCGGTCTTTGTGCTTGAGTTCTACAAGACTATGGGTATAATTAGAAATGATGATGGGTCCATCTCAATTGAATTCACCATAAATGGACATTAGTACACTCTTTCACTTGAGGAGTTTGGAAGAATAATAGGGGTTCCATATGATGGTGTTTTCATGTATTCTAATGAATGGTCGTTGCAGGAGCTACACTCTATGGTTGATCATCACGACATTTATCATGCAACAATCCCGAAAGCAACCACGGTAAGGGACATCGTGGTTTTGCCAAGAGCATCCCCATCAAGGGTTACTAGGAAGTTGAAAGTGATCTATAGGGATCCTTTCCAAATGGAGCTCTCGGATATGTACCCGTTGTATAGAAAATGGGAAGATGTGATAAGGGAGAATGTGGTGTGTCTAGTAGGAAACAAGGATCACCCCAACGCATGTCTAAGCTTCATGATCTATTGTCTAGTGACTAAGACTCGCTTCAACATTGCCTACTACATGGTCAAGAGAATGGCAAGTGTAAGAAGCATGGAAAAGATGGTGCTCCCGTATGCAATGCTCCTAACTCGTCTTGCTAAATTCATCTTTGCATTAGATCTTTCTCCACAAACCTATGACCATAGATTTTGCAACAAGGTTATGGTACCATTGACCGAGGGAAGAACCACGAGGTTTATGGTAGATCGCAAGAGGCCTCACCCACCCACGGATTCCTCGGAAGAAAGGGAGAGACCAAGAGAAGGTGAAGGAAGTAGCAACCCACTCAGAAATACCAAACTTGACCCCTTGGAGTATATCAACCAATTGCCAGATGTTCCTGGTGCATCACCCGAATGGCAACAAACCAAGGGAATCTTCAAGTGCTTTGCCAATTTCTTGAAGAAAAAGAGGTAGAGTGGAGGACGGGTGATGACGAGATGGGAAGGAGAAGAGTGGTAAGGTCTTAGGACCCAAGTGTATGATGAACAATTTCAAACAATGGTTTGTAACACTTTAAACTATGCTCGTAGTATGTAGGTATCGCCATATCTTGGCACTAAACAACTCTAACTTAGGTATTTGAAAAATGAGATTTTATGACCTCTTGAGTGGTCGTCGTCACTCATTTTAGGAATTTTAGCTCTTCCTACTTTGCTATACATTATAGTCGTTGTGTTCTTGCATTTAGTCCCCATAGAAACAACTAGGAGAAGCATTTACTAAGAAGTGCAAAATTGCACATTTGCTGAAAGCCTTCTAATCTGCATTAGGCGGATCCCAGCATTTGAACTAGCCGGATCCCTCCCAGAAGGGAACCGTGGGATCCGTGGCATCTGATAAGCAATACAGATCTGCCTACATCCAAATAGTCTACTAGATCACCTCACATGATTCAAACATAAGATACTAGAGCCAACTAAGTCTTCCTCAAATAGTTGAAAACCTCACTCTCATCCATCGCTTATCTAGGATATATTTTCGAAATACTTTTGATTTATCAACTAGTCAAAACTCACCATAATTCCGCTCCAACACTCACACATTATCTATCACATCTGATAGCACTTAGTTTGGTCTATCCTTCAATTTTAGCAAATTCATCTCAATCATCTTTGACTCAAAATTAGGCTAAAAAATTAGTTTTTCATTTCTTTTTATTTTTAAAGATTTTAGTAAATTCCTCTTAGGACATCATCTGACTTCTAGGACTTGTTATCACCATTTCTCCATATCAACTTAAATGGTATCCTTGTCAAACTTATAGTTAGACTACCCAAAGTCAACTTTCTTGCCCAAAACCATCATTAAGCACCATCACTTATTATGGTTGAGGATTTGAGATATCCAACAACTAAAGACTTCAAAATTAAGTCAAAACCTCGAAATCCATTGATAATAAACCTTACAAAAGCATAATCATTTCACCTAAAACTCGTTCGATACCGGATCCCGGTCTTTAACCGTGTGGATCCTCACGAGAGGATCCATGGATCCATAGTCGCAAAAGCCTCAATCGCTTCCATATTCAAATTCAAATCACCTTTGGTTCTCTAACCACTTTTAGCATTCATTTATCCTAGAGCTGATCAAAACCTTAAGAGCATGCTTAGTCCTCTAAGTGGCCAAGAATTTAATTTCCTAATTCAAATTATTCTTTATAAACCAAACAACCTTAGGTTTAAGGCACCATCCTCACTCACCTTTCAAAAATCAGCAATTAGAAGCTCACAATTAGCATCATCATCACCATGACTAAGGCTCTTAGCAACAACTCCTTAACCTTAGGATCATTCAAAAGAAAGGGTCGAATGATCCATGAAATCTCTTCCACCGAAACATCCCCCATTAGAGATAATGATACTAGAACCCCATCTCATCAAACTCATCCAACAAAGGCTAAGAGAACCGCAAGGATTAGCATCAAACCTTTCGGACTAGAAAAAGGATCATCTAGTTCAAAACCAAACTTGACTAGTTATATCAAGCCATCAAAACCCTCATTCATTAAGCATGGACTACACTCCTTGAATGAGCCACTCCCTCACCCAAACATATACTCATTGAATCATTCACCACCAAGAACCTCCCATTCACCAACCTTTTCATTAAATAGGGAACCACCAACAACACCAACTAGCCCATCATGGGAGACAAGGAACAACCTTGATCATATGGAAGAAGTTTCATTACCACCCTCACTTTTAGAACCTCTTCCTACTTCTCAAAATGAAGAGCCACAATCACACATAGAGCCTCCTCAAAATATCCATTCCCCTCCGGGTCCAAACCAAGACAATAATTGTCCAAATTGTCTAAACACTCAAGAACTTGTTCAAGAAGCACGAAATGAGATACATTTCATGTTTAATCATCTTCTTGCAAAGTTGGATCAAATCAACAAGTCCACTCATCCCTAGACTCAAGCACATTGTATCGTTTTAAGTCTAGTAACTAGTTAGTATTAAGTAGTACTTGTATGTCCTAGTTCATTCTCTTAGTTTTAGAGATTCGTTTGATTATATCTTGTTTTATTGAATGAATATTTATATGCTATGATTATTTTGTGTGTTGTGTTTGTTATTGCACACATATATCATCTCTTCATTAAGCATTGTTTGATACATCTTCACTGATGAGGAAACTGTCACCAGATAGCCGGATCCCTCCAAAATACCTAGCCGGATCCCTCCAAGAAGGGAACCGTGGGATCCGTGGTACAGAAGCACAAATTTCTACTAACTTGAGTTTTATATGCAGGAAATTATGCACTATACTCTTGTTTTATAACCCTTACTTTGTAGATTTTCAAAATACACATGAAGATGTTGACACCATAAAGCTAGGGGAGCTTTGTGTCAAACGATATTGCAAAAACATTTGCATCTTAATCCGATTTTGGATTATACTTCATGACACCCCATTGCAACTTTGCAATCTTCAAGGGGGAGCACCTTTTCGTCACTTAGACGAACCATTTGCAAACATATTTTGCAAACACAATTAGTTTATTTTACGTCATGTCCTTGACGCCTCTCAAGGGGATGGACTCGTCAAGGGGAGTTAAGACAGTACCATTCCGCCACTTGCTCTCTTTACATTTTTACATATTTTTCTTATAAAAATTGTGTTAGTTTCTTTCAAACACTTTTGTTTCGACTAAAAGGGGAGAAGAAAGTAAAACTACTAATTAAATTTGCTACTAATTTTAGTTTTTCTTAAAATAATTTTATGTTTTGTCATCAACAAAAGGGGAGATTGTTAATACAAATAAGTCCGAAAACGCTTATTTATATTTTACGATCTTCTAATGTTTTGTCGATAACAAACGTAAAATCATTTTAACGAAACAAATAAAATACGTAAATAGTTTGATTCAATAGTTTCCTAACACACTTACGTTCTCACATAAAACACTAAGACAAATATAAGTGATTTTATGATTTAGATATATACGTACAACAACTAGTGTTTACATATTGAGTTAGCATATACTTAAACTAAGTATACTAAAATGGGTAAAAACAAGTATATACTAAAATGGGTAAAAACAAGTATATACTAAATGGGTAAAAACTAGCAAATGGTATTGACCCATAACCCATGGTCTTATATATCCCACTTAACCAAGTTCATTGTATCTAGAAAGAAAACCATGGATCAACCCATAACCCATGACCCATGACCCATAACCAAAAATACCCATGGGCAAAGAGGAGCGTTCCACGGATCCCTGGCTTTGTGCTAGCCGGATCCCTTGTGAGCGGGATCCGGGGAACAATAGAGGATTTTTGTCTATAAATAGAGAGCCATTTCTTCCTTTCTACTCACAACTTTACACACATACTTCCCCAAGTATTATAACCCTCTAACCTCAGATCCAAGAGATCTATGTAGTTTGTCTTTTGTTTTTGTGTGATCTTCTAGGTTCCTCTTAAAGGCGAGATCACCACTTCTTGAAGACGAGCAAGCTCAAGTCCATGAGTTGCCATGCTTCGTCATCATCAAGACAACTAAGGTTCTCTTGTTGATAGTTCTTTCTTTCTCCATAGATGTTGGGTTGAAGGCATTAGTGAAGGATGCCAAAAGTGTCAAGATGAAAGCATTAATGAAAGGTGTTTATCATTCGTGTCAAAGCATTAGTGAAGAATGCTAAAGGTGTCAAGACGAAGGCATTAGCGAAGGGTGCCAAGCGTTGTGTCAAAGGAATTAGTGAAGGATGTCAAAGAATAAAATCAAGTAGCATTTGGGAAGAATGCCTAGGTCGTATAATCGATGAGGTGCATCGTTATACATATAAGTATTTGTTTATTTCCAAGGATGGTGATATCCTTGATGGTGTTGTAACAAGGAGTGGATCTCCTTGATATTAGGTGTTGTGTTGTGAAGGGTAGTAGTTCCTCCATAGTAATGGAACTAGGTACTTAGCCTAGTACCTAATAAAGGGTAGGCGACGTTGTGATAGGATTAGTTCTCCTTGGTGTGAAAGAACTCGGTAGTTAGCCTAGCACCGTATAAAGGGTAGGCGACGTTGTGTTACGAACTCTCGAGTAGGTAACTCGGGGAGTGGAGTAGGGCAAGGAAGGTGTCCTTGTAGCCGAACCACTATAAATACTTGTGTCGTGGTGATGTGCTTCTTACTCTTTATCTTTCATTACACGTTTATATATCTATCTATCAACATCCAACATAAACAACCAAATAGATTGACATAAGTCGATCTAAATATTTAAAAGGAAGTTTTAAATTGGTAAAACTATTCAACCTCCCCTTCTAGTTTTCCACACACTCTCACTGAGAGGGTACTCATCCAGTTGGACTCCCATGAGACATTACTAGGAGTCCATACAGATCAGCTAGAGAGAGTTGAGCCAGCACGCTTACAGGCTTATGAGCAGCGTGTTGAGACTATCGATCGCACTACAAGTGTGATATTTGAGAGCATTGAGATGGAAAGACAAGAGCGTATTTGGTTGAAGTTTGGGTTTGAGAGACACTGTGAGGATATTCGAGAGCTAGATAGCAGATCACGGGCATTGGGCAGAGTACAGGCCAGGATGCATGGCAGACTTGAGGAGTTGGAGAGGACTCAGTGGATTTCTCGGGATACTGCCAGAGCTGAGTGGCAGAGGACTTCGGATTTGGAGTCCATGTTAGCCTCCTAGATGAGGCGCATTGTGAGCCTGGAGGCTACTCAGTTGCTAGCATTGAGCGTTTGCGTGCATAGTTTACTCATCCTTAGATCTTTGTTGTATGTTGTAGTACACTAAACTAGATTATGACAGTTAGTTTTTGATAGGACTCTTGTATTTCAGCTTGTATTTCAGCCTGTATTTTAGCTTGTATTTTGGGAACATTGTAACCAAAATTTCTATCTATGACAAGCTTGATTTCCTATCCAATTATCCTTTCTTTCATAATCTGTTCATGTGTTCTATCTGTGATATTTACACTATTACCTGGTACTTACCTTGTTTAAAAGATTCTATATCTCATCACTTTTCTTAATGCAGAAAATGCCACCAAAAAGAAGATCAAACAGGACCAACCGTGGTGAAGCTGCTAATGCTCCTATCCCAGCGAGAGTCACTCGCAATCGAACTACAAACACTGCTACCCTAGTAAGGGTCACACATGATCAAACTGCTGATGCCTCTACTCCAGCTAGGGCTACTCCCCATCAACCTACCATGAATCAAGAGATGATAGACCAACTGGTCAATGAAAGAGTGAATGCAGCTCTAGCTGCAGCAAATCACTCCTCTACTAAAACTAGAACCTCAAGACTAACCACTCATAACCGCGGCTGTACTTACCAGGACTTCCGCAAAACCATGACTGGAGGTTTTAGTGGAACTAAAGGAGCTGTTGGTCTAACCAAGTGGATTGAGAAACTTGAGACTGTGTCTCGAATCTGTAACTGTGAAGAAGAAGCCAAGGTTAAGTATGCATCATTCACTTTGTAACGCCCCGACCCGACAAGGGTAAAGGAATCACAAATAATGGTGTCATATCAAAGCAAACATAAATATCCAAAAGAAGTCTTAACATAAATGCTGAAATAATTCAAGTCAACATGACTTCAATACATAGGTCCCAATGGAAAATAAACTCCAATAGAAATAATCTGAAATAGTAAAGTCTTAAATGGCATCATAAGATCAAAGCTAAATGTCTCTAAGGTAAGTCCACTCATGCACTCATCCCAAAGCAAAACCCAGCTCCATTGCTTAGATACCTGCCGCAGAAGAAAAGGAATGCGGCTAAGCTTCAAAAGCTCAGTGAACAAATATAAAAGCAAAGCAAATACGAAACGATATCGAATACAAAATATAGTGAACGAAAGATAGCAAAACCATAATCATTTTCGTAGTATAAATCGAATTATCGAATAAGGTTTATAGTTAACTACCACGAGCCCGTAAACATATATCGATCATAATCATATTCACATAAGGCAACATTTGTAGGGAGACCTACAGAGTTATGAAGGACGTGCATGCACGCAAAGATCAATCATCGACAATGATAACATATAATGATAATGATCTAGGATGCATCCATACGCCCACAAACAGATATTGGCCATAACATATAATTGAGCTCATAACAGATAATGATAAGGGACGTGGCGAACATCACTCTCATCGCCCTAGAGTCATGTCGAGGTGCATCATCGACACGGACATGGAACCCCATGACTAGTGAAATATTGGCTCGGTGTCAAACTATCTTAGGTCAAATCGAATGTCAAAACCGACACGATCATACTTTATCATAAGGTTAATCATATTTCCAAAATCGAGTTTTCATATCATATAGTTCAAAATCGATGTTTCATAATTCGAAATCGAAGTTTCAAATAAGCAACAGATCAAACAAACAGAATGGGGTTCATAGCAAAGGCTTAGGAAACCCTAATATAAAAGCTAACGAAAAGAAAACGTTATAAGAAACCTTTACTGAAAAGGTCAGAATATCTGTACCTTATTCCAAAGCAAATGACCAAAAAGCAGAAATACGGAAAGCAAAGGATCACTCCTTCTTCACAGAACCTATACACATTAATGATCGTACATATTATTTATGATTCCATAATTGTCGAAATGATCTTTTAATGTTTGGTGTTTATATTTAGTGTATTTAATGATCTTAATACTTTAGGGTTTTATAATTAAATGAGACTTAAGTGTTTTATAACCAATATTGTAGATTAAGGTTCATTATGTCATTTATTAGAGTTTAGGGTTAAATGTGAAAATAGTTTAAAAGTCATAACTCACACATGAAATAACGAATTAACACACTTAGCTTCAAACCCTAATCGACTCTCATTTATGTTCTAGGGTTTTCTCATTCTTTTAATATCATTTTAATACGCATTTACTTTACACGTTACGTCTTTTAATAACTCATTACTTTGACCTAGATTGTATGAAGACAAACCTTTCTTTTCTTGGTTCACCATGCACGCACACACATATGCAAACACTTATCCATACTCAAATCGACTCACACAACTTATTAACTCTTGTTCCAAACATGCATGCACTCGACACGTCAAAACCTTTTCAAAAGACTAACGCTAAATAACCATGCATGTAAATCGACACAACTATAACATAAAGTTAACGTGACTCTTATATATCGACATATAGCTTTTAACGAAACACACAAGTTACACGTTTCATATTTATTTACGCAACACTTTCATGACTTTAACCCTACGTCGCTTATGCACATATAATACGTCAACTTTTATACTCATGCACGTTTATGATTTTATGTGACCATATGCGTATTACTTGCTATCCGATTTAAACACACATCGACTATATAGTTTCGTAAAAACATGATCACGTAATATGTATACACGACAAGCTCACTTGTTTCACAAAACCCACGCATGACTCACGATTTGCTATTCATATGGTTCGGTCTGTTTTGTGTTCGGCTATACATGTTTTAACGCAAATCATACCACTTTACGTACATTACATATTTGACGTTTGCATGTTATACCTTAACCGATTCATATATATGTGGTTCGGTTTCATGTGACTCGACATACACAAGACCCGATTCATATCTTACATATTCAAGCATATAATAACGTTACATGTAAACATAAGTGAGACGAGAAGGACTTAGTTATACCTTAGCTTGCGTTGGAAACAAACACCACGACACCAAGGGTGTAGCAGCGGCTGTCGATCGGAAAGAAAAAGGAAGAGGCAGGAAGGTTTTGGGGTGCCGAGACTTTTGTAGCTAGGGTTTCAAATTGATGTTTTGTGTTTGTATATATAGTGTAGGTACCGATCGGTTCTAGGGCTTGAGGTGTGGGCTTCGGCTCAAACCCAAACCGAACAAAAACATGGCCCAAGTTGGGCTCACTTGGACTCTCGGCTCAAAACGAAACGCGGCCCAATGGTTCACAAATAAACGAAAGGCGAGGCCTAACGAACGCCCAACTATGTTACGCGCGATGTTTAACTTTTCATCGTAAAATGTCGATTTCTTAAATAGGTTCATTTGGTTTTTAAATATTCATAAGTTAGGTTTTAATTTTCGTTAAATGAACATTAATGTATTTTACGTATTTTATAAATGTTGATTTCAAGGGTAATTTGGTCTTTAGTATTTGTTTTAAATTTTCAGGTTTTACACACTTTCACGGATACTGCTCTAACATGGTGGAACAACTACTTGAAGTCCGTAAGCATTGATGTTGCTTACGCCATGCCATGGGAAAACTTCAAAGAAATGGTGCTTCGAAAGTACCGCCTCGCAACGAGATAAAGAAGTTGGAACATGAGTTTTGGAACCTCAAGGTTTAGGGCACTAACATGGCTGCCTACAATCAGCGCTTTCAAGAATTGGCTTTACTATGCTCTGAGATGGTTCAAACTGAAACTCGATTGCTAGAAAGGTACATCGGGGGACTACCCCCATCCATCAAAGGAAACGTCACCACTTCTAAGGCTGCTGATCTCCATGAGACTATTGAAGTGGCCAACAAACTTATGGATCAAGTGATCGAGGATGCCTTGGAAAAAGTGGTTGACAACAAGAGAAAATGGGATGATCACTCCCGAAGCTACAACAACCATGGGAATCACGGCAACAACAGTGGAAACCACAACAACAACCAGAAAAAAGGCAAAATGTTGCTAGAGCTTATGCCTCTGGAACTAGAGAAAGGAAACCGTATGCAGGGACTGCGCCACTGTGCAACCGATGCACACTGAACCACAAGGGGCAGTGTACGGTCAAATGCCACAATTGCCAGAAAGTCGGGCACTTGACCAGGAACTACAGGTCCAAATCATTGGCAACAGTTCAAATAGCACCAGCTCAGGACCAAAAGGCTGCTATAACTTGCTTTGGTTGTAGTGAACAGGGGCATTATAAGAATGAATGTCGAAAACCCAGAAACCAAGGCAACGGGGGAAATCAAGGTAACCGAGGTAACCAAGGAAGCCATGGAAATGGCAAGATTCAGGGAAATGTTGGACAACAAGATAACCAGGGAAATGGTGGAGGAGCTCGTGGAAGGGTCTATGTTGTGACCAAAGTGGAAGCTCAGGAGGACCCGAATGTCGTGACGGGTACGTTCCTTATAAATAACCATTATGAATCCATATTGTTTGATACGGTAGCGGATAGAAGTTTTGTTTCTAATGCATTTAGTCGACTACTCGATATTGCCTCAACAACTTTAGACATTGCATACAATGTGGAACTAGCTAACGGTAACGTAGAAAGGGTAGATACCATTATAAGAGGTTGCACCCTAAATCTGTTAAACCACCCATTCAACATCGATCTTATGCCAGTAGAACTGGGCAGTTTCGATGTTATCATTGGGATGGATTGGTTGTCAAAATACCATGCCGCCATCATTTGAGACGAGAAGCTCGTCCGAATACCCTATGGAAATGAAGTCCTAACAGTAGAAGGAGACAGAAGAGATAGAAGAAGCGCGTCAAGACTACACATCATTTCCTGCACTAAGGCATTAAAGTGTATCGAGGAAGGATGTCATCTCTTCTTAGCGCAAGTCACTGGGAAGGAAGAAAAGGAAACGGAAGAAAAACGTCTGGAGGACGTGCCAATAGTGAGAGAATTTCCAAAAGTCTTTCCTGAAGACTTACCGGGACTTCCGCCAGCCCGACAGGTTGAATTTCGAATCGATTTAGTGCCTGGTGCTGCACCTGTGGCAAGAGCACCTTATCGACTAGCTCCAACAGAACTACAAGAGCTATCGAATCAATTATCAAAACTTACGGAAAAAGGATTCATTAGACCGAGTTCTTCACCATGGGGAGCACCGGTTCTGTTCGTCAAGAAGAAGGATGGAACTTTCCAAATGTGCATCGACTACCATGAGTTGAATAAATTAACCATTAAGAACCGTTACCCACTTCCAAGGATCGATGATTTATTCGATCAACTTCAAGGTTCGAGCGTTTATTCAAAAATTGACTTAAGGTCCGGATACCATCAACTAAGAGTTCGGGAAGAAGATATTCCCAAGAACGCCTTTAGAACTCGTTATGGACATTATGAGTTCCAAGTCATGCCTTTTGGGTTGACCAATGCACCAGCTGTGTTCATGGATCTCATGAATCGAGTGTGTAAACCATACCTAGACAAATTTGTAATCATTTTCATCGACGATATCTTGATTTATTCCAAGAGCGTGAAAGAACACGAGGAACACCTTAGGTTGATCTTGGAATTATTAAAGAAGGAGGAATTGTATGCTAAGTTCTCGAAGTGCGAGTTTTGGATATCAACTGTGCAATTTCTAGGTCACGTAATCGACAGTCAGGGTATTCATGTAGATCCTGCAAAGATCGAGTCAATAAAGGATTGGGCGACACCCACAACACCTACTTAAATACGACAATTCTTAGGACTCGCTGGATACTATAGAAGATTTATCGAAGGCTTCTCAAAGATAGCAAAGTCTTTAACCAAACTAACCCAGAAAAACGTCAAGTTTGACTGGGAGAACAAGAAGAAACTTTTCAACTCCTTAAGCAAAAGCTGTATAGTGCACCTATCTTGGCCCTACCTGAGGGTAGTGAAGACTTTGTTGTTTATTGCAACGCTTCACACAAAGGGCTAGGAGCGGTGTTAGCGCAAAGAGAGAAGGTAATAGCATACGCTTCTCGCCAGCTGAAAACCCATGAGAAGAATTACACAACACACGACCTGGAATTAGGATCGGCTGTGTTCGCACTCAAAATTTGGAGACGTTATTTGTATGGCACAAAGTGTGTAGTGTACACCGATCACAAAAGCCTACAACACATTTTGGACCAAAAAGAACTAAACATGAGACAACGCCGATGGTTAGAATTACTCAGCGACTACGACTGCGAAATTCGTTACCATCCGGGTAAAGCAAATGTAGTTACTAATGCTCTCAGTAGAAAAGAGCGACCAAAACCCCTTAGAGTCAGATCTTTTGGTATGACAATCAGTTCACCTCTTCCATCCAAGATCCTTGAAGCTCAATCAGAAACGCTCAAAGAAGAGAATCGCCCAAATGAGAACCTTTACGGAATGCCAGAAAGTGAAAATGGATTCGTAAAAAGGTCGGATGGAACCTTATGTTTTAAGGATCGAAGTTAGATTCCATGTTATGAAGGAATTCGTGATATTATTATGCACGAATCCCACAAATCTAAATACTCCATACACCCAGGATCCGACAAGATGTATCTAGATCTGAAGAAATTGTACTGGTGGCCAAACATGAAGGTCGACATTGCGACATATGTTAGCCAGTGTTTAACCTGCTCAAAAGTCAAAGCCGAACACCAGAGACCCTCAGGTCTACTAGTACAACCCAAAATTCCCGAATGGAAATGGGAACGCATAACAATAGACTTTATCACCAAGCTACCTAGGACCTTTAATGGCTACGACACTATTTGGGTAATAGTTTACCGTCTCACCAAGTCAGCTCATTTCCTACCGATAAAGGAAAATGACGGTATGGACAAACTTGCACGATTGTACCTGAAGAAAATCATCGCACGCCATGGTGTACCAATCTCCATCATCTCAGATAGAGATAGCCGTTTCACTTTGAATTTCTGGAAGACACTTCAAGGTGCTTTAGGATCTAACCTTGACATGAGCACCGCTTACCATCCTCAAACTGATGGGCAAAGCGAAAGGACCATTCAAACTCTGGAGGATATGCTAAGAGCATGTGTTATAGACTTTGGAAATGGTTGGGATAAACATTTTCCATTAGCCGAATTCTCTTACAACAACAGCTATCACAGAAGCATCAAAGCTGCACCATACGAAGCACTCTACGGTCGAAAGTGCAGATCGCCCGTGTGTTGGGCCAAAGTCGGAGAAAGTCAACTTACTGGTCCAGAGCTAATTCAAGAAACTACGGAGAAGATAGTGCTAATCAAAAACCAACTACAAGCAGCTCGTGACCGCCAAAAGAGCTACGCGGACAAAAGACGAAAGCCACTTGAGTTTCAAGACGAAAGCGTGGAAAGTTAAATCCTCGTTACATTGGACCTTTCAAAATTCTCGCAAGAATCGGGCTGGTAGCCTACCGACTCGAATTACCACAAGAACTCAACTCTGCGCATAACGTGTTTCACGTATGCAACTTGAAGAAATGTCTTTCTGATGAAACTCTCGCTATTCCATTGGAAGAAATCCAAATTGACGAAAGATTGAATTTCGTCGAGGAACCCATTGAGATCATGGACCGAGAAATCAAACGGCTTAAGCAAAGCCGCATCCCTATTGTAAAGGTCCGTTGGAACTCTCAAAGAGGTCCAGAATACACGTGGGAATGTGAAGACGAGTTCAAGCGTAAATACCCACATCTTTTCTCAACTTCAGCAAGTAACTCTAACTGAAAACCGAGGACGGTTTTCCTTTAAGGCGGGGAGGATGTGACACACGGTAATTTTTCACTTAATATTAAATAATAAATGGTAATTTATTATTACTAAGCATATTCATTAAGCATACATTAGCTTGCCTAAGCATTTTGAGTGGATAACTCATACATTGTAGCATACTATATAACCTTTTGCATAGTAATTTAATTAGAGAATTGTGATATTCTTGTCCTGAAATTCTCTTATAATTAAAGTAGTAAGACGAGAGGTTATCTCGTTTTCCACTGTGACCGACACCGCACGCGTACCGACTCTATGATAAGAGCAAAATAAACATATGGTAAATCCCCGGAATAGAAAATATTACCAATATAATACCATTTCAGAAAACGTATTCATAAGGCGTTTTAGCATAAAAAGTATCAAACTATAATACTTCAGTCACGGCATAATATCGCGGGACACAAAATACTTAATACAACTTTTAGTTTACTTATAACATTTAACAATTAAAACCTTATCTCATAAATTAAAAGGATACAAAATATTTAAGAAAAATAAAATTTTATTCTCCTACCCTTAATTTAGCCGCCCCTCTACCCCTTTTATTTTTTTTATCATTTTCTGCCTTCCCTCTATTCCCCACGCTTCTCTCTCTCACAAAGAGATAACAACAAAATTCTTCTTCCCAAAAAGTTCTATCCTAAGCCTTCTTCTCGCCTAGGTCAACTCACCAAAAAGGAAGATTGGTAAAAATGGAACCTGCAAGAAGTTCCTTTCATCCTCACTTCTACATACAAGGTATTTTGGTGAATGTCTTTGTCTCTCCTTTGGCCACCATCGTTAACGCCGCCCAAGCCAAAAAGTCAAGCCACCCTCAAGAATCTATGAAGCTATACTATCTTTCCTTTATTCCCAGAAGCATTGTCGTTTCACCCTACATCATTCCCAGATGTCAACGAGGAGGGAGAAGGTTTGAGAGTGAGTTTTGATGAAAATAGATACTTCTCATCTTCCAATATTGGAAAGCCTAGTCAAAGACTACTCCTCATCTTTTCTTTTTATTTTCTGTCGAGGCAACCTGTGGAAAACTAGAAGGGGGGGTTGAATAGTTTTGCCGATTTTAAGTTAGTTTCAAAAACTTTAGATTCGTTAATATGTGAGATCTTATGGATGTAGAGAAAGTATAGATCTAATGATAAAGCAAGTAAATAAAGTAAAGCAAAGGGATAGAAAAGACACAACCGATGTATAGTGGTTCGGCTACAAGGACGCCTTCCTTGCCCTACTCCACTCCCCGAGTCACCTACTTGAGAGTTCAAGCACTATGTCAACAAGCTCCTTCACTTGGCGGAGAATCCTTCACAACGTTGCTTACACCTTTTTCCGGTACAAAGCTAGATACCGAGTCCGTAACACGGTGGACCAAACCAACACGACTATTACACAACAAATATGTAAAATATCAAATACAAGATCTTCGCTATGTAAATCTTATGGAGTGACAAATCAATCAAGGACCCTTGCTTGGATGACTTGTAGAATGCTCGTGATCTCGCCTTAGAGAAGGACCTATATAAGGATCACAATAGAAAGAAAGAAGAACAACTCTAGATCAAGTGATCTATATGTTAGAAGAGAATGAGAGTGTTTGAGAGATTTAGTAAGAAGAGGGTGAGTTAGAATGAAGAAATGGCTCTCTATTTATAGGCAAAATCTTCCATCGTTCTCCGGATCTCACGGATCCCTCCCACTGGGATCCGTCTAGTGTAATCCTAGGGATCCGTGGGACGCTCCTCTTTACCCATGGGTTTTTTGGTTATGGGTCATGGGTTATGGGTTAGTCCATGGGTTTCTTTAGATTCAATGTATCTAAGTATACATTGTATCTATCCAACTTGGGTATGGGTTATGATCCATGGGTTATGGTCCATGGGTTGTGGTTTTTACCCATCCTAATAAACTATTACAACAAATGCTTAATTACTACATTTTTGTATTTAAATGGCTATACGTAAATGCTTTACAAAAATAACATGTATCCTTATAATTATACTTAAGATAACATTATATTTGTTATCAACAAAACACAAAGAGATCGCAAAATATTAATAAACGTTTTTACGGTTTATTTGTATTAACACAACCCACGGAGTATCACACTCCAAATCTCACCACAAAGGATAAGAAAACTTAGGAGAATTGGAAGACTTTACTTGGGTGGTGCTTCGGATTGATTGGTTTGTTTGTGGTGTTAGATTTTCTGGTTGGCCTTCGACTCCATTGTCATCACTTTTCGTTTGTAAGAATTTGTTCCAACTCTATACCTTGTTAAATTTATAAACTTGGTTGATAATGAAATTAATAATTCGATTGTATGGATAAGTGTTCTTTGATGTTGATAATCATTTTTGGAGATCGATTAATGATTTGGTCACATTATGATTTGATTTTGTCATTGTTTTTGTTAATTAACAACTATGGGAGTAAACATATATAAAATTTTGTTCCTGCGAAATCATCTAAACCATGGTCTACTTAGTGTGTCGTTAGGTTGGTTGCGGAAAAATCTCGTTCTAGTAGCCCTTGAACTTGTGTCATAAACCTGGTGGTAATATTAGTATCGCTAGTTAGACCCCGAAACAAGTTAAGAAAGTGACTAAATTGAGAAGATGTTAAATTGTTGGTTGGGGTCGAGACCCACTGTGGTTCCACCATAGTGGTGAGTTTAGCCCTCAAGGTTGAAGGGAGCCTTGGTAACGTTAATTTCAGTCCTAGGTCGTGGCGATAGTGAGCTTCTAGTCTAGTCTATATTCGACCCTAGCGCAAGGTTTCCAGTTTCATTTTCCTCATCGCGGTAATGGTCATATTTGGTTGAGTCTTTGTTCCGAATAATTTTAATTGAGTAGAAGGGCGTGTGGTTGTTGAACAACCATGAGGTCTGAGTCCATAATCGAGGCACGCTTGTGTCGAGTTATGAAACGAGACCAGAACCGTTGGTTTATGTCCTTGCGTCTAGAAAATTTACTCACAGAAGTAACTTGTACAAAACTCCCTTCCAAAAACAATAACAACCAAGTACCAGTAAGTATCAATGGGCCTCAGCCCATGTGATTGCAAAAGAGACTCGGTTGTCTTATGGGCCTAGGCCCAATCCTGAACCCATGTCGCTGGGCCACAGCCCACCTGCTTCTTATGGGTGCTCGTTTAGTATTTAGTCGGGTCATCAAATAAAACATGAAGGTGTAATCAGAAGTCAAATATAAACTAAACTCATTTCCGCATATTCATTTCCTTTCACTTCGTTGTATGCCGTCATAACATCAAGTGTAAAATTCTTAATGTAAGTCAACCTAAATAGAGAAACAAGTACTAAAAGTATAATTTACTTAACAAGTTTCATATCAAAGTTTTAACGTCAATGTGTGCGGGTAGACACATTTATGTCAAGTAAATTACTAGTCGTGAATTGTAAATGTTAAGAACCAATTTTTGACAAACAAATAGTGACTAACTATATCATTTTATCATATAATAAATTTGAAAGTCTTCAAATTTAAAATGAGTATATTCTAAAAACAATTAGAAAATAAATCAACTATTATTTGATTTTGACAATACCATTATGTGTCGACATGAATAAGTATATATATATACATGTATATACTTACTAGTAAAATATTATGATTATTTTACAAACCAATTCGGTCTTGATATCGTTATAAAACAATATTAATTGAACCACTTTAAGAAAGTCTAAACTAAAATAATGAACTAAAATGTTGCCCTACTTATCTAGGTCGCGTGTCGGTGCAGCTCCACAACATTCATTAAATCCCACCTTTGGACTACTTATTGCTAATGTGAGTTTATAGCCCCGCTTTTACTTGATAAATTGTTTTATACATGTTGGGGTGAGAAAATATGCAAAACATTTTTATGGACCTGAACTATTGCATGATTACTATTACGTGGTTTAGCCTAAGCCCTTATGTCCCTAGAATTGCCCCCTTTCATGAACCGTCAGTTCCCTGCTGGGAAGCGCGAATGTTATAAATAGATCTATTGAGGGTGACTCCTCCGTTCGGTTGGCCATGCTTAGGCCAAGGCGAAACGTATACCATGTCGGAATCGAGTGTAGAGGGACAAAACACTCGCATTGGGCCCCATATATTGTATGACTTCATTTAGCATCAAGAAACTGTCGTAGTATCGGTTGCATGAACTTAGTGCTAGCGTAATAGACTTTCATCCATATATCATTATATTCGTTGTAATGATTATATGCCTTTGATTATGGTCCATATTTACTGTTTTTATTATAAACCTATGAACTCATCAGCTTTTAGCTGACCTTTTTAGCATATTTTCTCAGGTGTTTGACTTGTTATCATGGTTCAAGGCAAGGAGTGGCAATGGTCGTAGTTAATTCTAAAAGAAGTGTTTTAACACATGTTGATGTTTTAAATGGGGACCACAAAACTTATGAGATGTGCCCTTTTATTTAAACGATGTTTGTAAGACAATGTTTTTAAACAATTTTATGAAATTAAAACAGAGTATGTATTCCGTTCTTTATTACTTGTGTTATGATCTCCGATTTAGTAGCCCCATGACCCCTATGCTTCCGCTAAACCAGATTTGGGGGTGTTACACCTTTAGATACCGAACCACTCTCAATGCAGCCTCCTAGTGAGCAACACGTAGTTGCTGCATAAATTGGGCCAACAAATGAATACCATAAGAAAGCTCGGGCCGAGTAACCGAGAGATAGATTAGGCATCCAACAATTCTCCGATAACGTTCGGGATTTTCAAAAAAACTTCCATCATCAGAGGCCAGTTTCTCATTCTGTTCAAGAGGAATACCAACAGGTTGGGCACTAATAACCCGGTTTCTGTAATTATGTCCAACGCGTATTTTCGTTGACATAAATAGATCCCTTCTGGACTCCTTGCCACCTCAATACCTAGAAAAAACTTTAGTACCCCCAGGTCTTTCATATGAAAACAATCACTCAAATACTTCTTAAATATGCATATGGCATTTCCATTATTACCGATATAATCAAATCATCGACGTAAACAAGAACATTCAATTGAACATGCTCATTGTTTGAAGTAAACAAAGAGTAATCTGAGCAAGATTAAACAAATCCATACCTCTTTAAAGCATTAGACAATTTAGCAAACCAACATCTAGGTGCTTGTTTTAAGCCATAAAGTGACTTTCGAAGACGACACACCGTCCCCTGTCGCGACGATTTTAACCCTTGAGGGAGCTTCATGTACACTTCCTCTTCGAGATCCCCGTGGAGGAATGCATTGTGAACATCCATTTGATGAGGTTCCTAGTTTCTTGCAGCGGCAACAGTGAGAAAAGTACGAACCGTTACCATCTTAGCAACATGTATGAATGTTTCGTTGTAATCTATCCCTTCCACTTGATTGTTCCCGAGAATAACCAATCTTGATTTGTGACGTTCAATTGTCCCATCCGAGTTATACTTGATCTTAAAGACCCACTTGCTTCCGATGGCCTTCTTCCACGGTGGTAACGTTTCGTAAGTCAAGGTTCCATTATTCTCCAAAGCATTTAGTTCCTTTTTGGTTCACGCCAACAATGATGTTGCACGGCCTCAGAAAACCTGGTTGGTTCTGTACCTGCTTTTATAGACTTATAGCTGCCAAAAAAATCTTGTGTCGCACAGAAAACTTATCACAACTTACAAAATGTGCTATGGGATAAGGTTTACCGGGAGGATGCGACTGGATGGATGAAAATGTAGAGGGGCTTAAATTTTGTATTGCATAAAGAACATGATCTTTGAGGCGGATTGAAGGTTGTTTGTTTCTATGGCCTCGGCCTAAGCATTCTTCTTCTGTATTGGAATTACCAGTTAAACCCACACCATTTGTAGCGTCAACTTCATGTTGGGAGCTGCTAATATTAATATTTTCAACTTCATGTGTTGTGATAGCAGGTTCGCCAACATGTGCATTCTGGTTTCATTTAAATTTTCAACGACCGCGCCTGATTCGAAGGCTGCTAATGGCTAGCTTCTTGAATTACTTTCTGTTGTGACCTTATCATTATTTTCAGAGACCGAATCATCACACATATCCATATTTATGCTAGAACTAATTGGTTCCAAATGATGTGAACTAGTATCTATGTAAGGGAATTCCATTTCAGAAACTACAATATCTCACGAAACCAAAAACACTCCTAGCTCAAGGTCATATACTGTCCATCCTTTCTTTCCATAAGGGTAGCCAACGAATATGCAACAACGACTTTTGCTAGCAAATTTTCTCTATGTCGATTTGATTATGAACATAACAAAGACATCCAAACACACGAAAATTATCGTATGAAGGTGGTTTACCATGTAGCAACTCATATGGTGTTTTTTCGTTCAAAACCATAAAAGGAGTTCGGTTTATAAGATACCCTGCTGTCAAAACACATTCTCCCTAGAAATAAATAGGAAGATTGGCTTGGAATCGAAGAGCACGAGAAACATTTAATATGTGTCTATGTTTACACTCTACCCTTCCATTTTGTTGAGGTGTCCCTGTGCAAGAAGTCTCATGCATAATACCATGTTCCAAAAAATACTCGTTCAAACAAATAACTTCAGTTGCGTTATCACTACGCACAATCTTAACTTTCTTATTATATTTTCTTTCTACCATGGCAAAGAAATTAAGCAATTTGAGTGGAGCTTATGTTTTGTTCTTAAGCAAATAAATCCATACTCTTTGAGAATAATCGTCAACGATTGTCAAAAAATAAGAAGCACCACATGATGAAAGTGTACGATATCCACCCCACAAATCACAATGTATTAATTCAAAAAATATCAGTTGCTTTATTTTCACTTATAGGAAAATGATCTCTTGATTGTTTAGCTCTAAGACAAACATCACACACTTTATTCACTAAATTACTTGTACTACGAGAATCAACATCTGGTAAAAGTTCAACAATCTTGGCTGAAGGGTGTCCCAACCTTTTATGCCACAAATCAAACGAAACATCTCTAAATTTCTTCAAATCTGATGCTGAAGCCGCGCTACAAAAATAATAAAGCCCCTCTCGTAATTCACCCGATCCAATATGGATCCTCGACGTGTAATCCTGAATAAAGCACATATTGTTAATGATTGTGAGGAAACAATTATTTTCATGAATTAGTTGTGATACATGGATTAAATTGCACTTTAGTTGAGGTACATATAGCACGTTCAACAATTTTTATTTCCCATCAAGGCTCAATATCCCTGATTTGGTTGCCACAGCTTGGTCTCCATTTGGCAGCCCCACGAGACAACGTACTACATCTCTAACTTCAGTCAAACATCGAAGGCTTCCTGTCATATGTTGTGATGCTCCAGTGTCAATTATCCAAGTTAAATGATCAAAGTTCTTACCTGTCATGTTTTCATTACTTGATTTTTTAGCATTTAGAAGGTTCACTAATGCATGCAACGTCTCTCCACTGATATTCCCTAGATCCAAAGCACCAGACACCGAGGCTGCATTTGCACGAGGTTTTCCTCCGCGTCCACGACCTCCTGGTGGGGTTGATTTTTGTTGTTGTGATATTGTGCCTTTTCCTTTTCCCTCAAATTTCGGTCGATCTCCCTACCACTCTAGATACCCATTAATCTCAAAGCAACTATCAACAAGATGACCAGGTTTGTTGCAATTAGTGCAACTTAAATTCTTGTCCTTGCCTCCAACATGTCCTCTCGATTCGATTGATGTCTTAACTGCAAAACTCATAACTTCGCCTTTAGTTTCATTCCCGCGACTAGCGGTACGTAGGCTTTCTTCTTGAATCATAGTAGAATGCACTTTGTTCAACGTTGGTAATGGATCCATTGCGAGCAGATTGGAACGAGTTTGTCCAAAGGCTTTGTCTTCCAAACCCATGAGAAATTGATTCACTCGTTCTTCCTCCCTATTCTTCTCCAAGTTTCCAGCAATATCACAAGCACACTTGCCACATTTACATAGTGGGAGTTGTTCATAATTAATAAATTCATCCCAAATCACCTTGAGCTTACCATAGTAAGAGACGATCGACAAGCCTTCTTGTCTGCAACCTGCTAATTCATATTTGAGTTGTTGAATTCTCGGTCCATTGGCAACCGAGAACCTTTCTTTTAAATCTTTCCACAACGCACTCGCTTCTTCCATGTACGAGATCGTTGTCCTTAGTGATGGTTCAATTTTGTTCATGATCCATGACACCAACATGGACTGAACAGTCCACCAATCTTCTAGTTCGGTTGCTTCAGTCGGTTGTTTGATGGTTTCATCAATGAAACCAAATTGCCGCCTTGCCCGTAGCGATGTCTTCATAGCTCGAGCCCATTCTTCGTAATTAGGTCCACGCAATTGCACTTGCGTGATGATATTACCTGGGTTATCATTCGAACCCAAATAATAAGGGGAGTTTGTCCCTTTGTCGGATCCACCAGCTCCATCCTTCGGATCTTTGTCGTTCACCATGTTTCTTGGAAAGATTATGGTGGTGGTAACAAGATAACCCTAGAGGGCTCTGGTACCATGAAACACCAGAGAACTTCCGGTTTTTCTATTCCATTGATCAAACAATTTATACACCAAAATACAATCTTCTAACTATTAAACATATACGCTCATTACTAAATAATACTCTTGCCTAATTTACAAATCCTATTGTCAAATATACAGCAAGACAATACATATACCAAATATATAAATTATTCCAACATTTTTGCTTTGTAGAATCGTAAGATCTTAAGATCAAGATCGAGATCCTGATAACTATGACAAAAACAATGAAATGACTATTTTGCCTTCATGTGTAAAGCACATGAAAGAGGTAACGGACATTGACTGATGTATCACGATTAAATGAACTTTGGATGATCAAAAAACATGAAAAGGACCTCTAATGATAATTTAGACTAAGCATGATGATTTTGTAAAAGTTTAAGGACGAACGGGGTATTTTACCCTTATTTCTAATTGAAATTCGAGGGAATAAGTCGCATTTTGCGATTTGAGAACCAAAAAAACATTAAGGATTTAATTGTAGTGAAAGCATATGGTGTTCTTTCATCTTTCTCTATATGTTACTATAAACAATAATATTTCATGAGTCGACATTTTTATATTTAAGCCAATTGTTTTTACCACCGCGTAGGTCATTGACTACTACATACTTTAGAGTGTGCACTAATCAACACAAACATGCACTCCATTTGAGCTTGCTTTTAAACCCATTTCACCTTGTTCACCGGGTCAACCCCACCGGGCACCGGCCACCACACCACTATTTTCGTCAAGCATCCCTATATAAACTCCAACCTATTATGTCACATTCATATCCATCTATTCTTTTACAAGGAAACAAAGTTTTAAGAGTCAAAACAAAACACCCTTTTGATCCTTCTGTTCTTCATTAACCACAACAATGTCGAAAAGTATCAAAGTACTCTTCATGATAGCCACCACTATAGCGATAGCCATCACTCTGACAGTCACGTTTTCTAGTGAGAGTCAGGAAACAACGCTCAATGGACCACAGGTTGTGAACACGTATCCCAAAAGGGTTAGTAGGTTTCTAGCTGAAACAAAAAACCCACGAGCTGCTGACCATTGCAATAAAGACAACGAGATTTGTCACTACTTGGAAGGTAAGAACTCGACATGTTGTAACAACAAGTGTATGGATTTGAGTGAGGATAAACATAACTGTGGAACATGCAAGAACAAGTGCAAGTTTACTAGCTCGTGTTGCAGAGGAGAGTGCGTTAATTTGGCTTACGACAAGAGGCATTGTGGGTCGTGTGGTAACAAGTGTATGCCCGGTGGTTATTGCATTTACGGGCTATGCAATTACGCCTAAGTTATATCATCATCATTCATTTTTTTGATTTTGTCACAGTTGATTTCTTGAAGATTTTTTGATAACTAGCTATTCATACATGCATACTATGTACAATATATTTGTAACTTTTGCGTAAACATGCTTAATGAAGCATCTACAATTACACATATCTTATATTATATTTCCTTTCTTATACATCAAACAATCAAACTAGCTGTCCGCATGTACATTCTATTATAGAAACTTAAACTCTTTGTTGCCAAGCGTCTAATATTTTAAGATATTTATGAGCTAGCTAGTATATTTACTTAAAACTCACTGTGCTATCGTGTTATTATTTGTGTTATTATATTCTTTTATAATTTGGGCGGCCACAAAGACTTTATTAGTCTTACTAGTCTTACTAGTCTTACTGATATTAGTAATTCTTAAAATTATGTTTTAGACAAAAATACACCGTTGGTCCCTAAACTTGTCAAAAAATATTGTCGGGGCTCGAAAATTAGCATTTTCGTCGTCGTGAGTCCCTTTTTCAAGTTTTTTAGGCCAATTACGTCCTTCGACCCGTAATCCTCTGGTCAACGTTGTTCCTTTCCATTTCATTTTGTCTTTAGTCCGAGAGCATAATTTTCATTTCACAATTTCGCTATACCAAGTCTGTATTATTTCCACATGTCCTATCCCTCTTCCCATCTCATAAACACCTAGTCTGCCTCTTTTTTTCGTCTCAAAACTTTCTTTAAAAGAATTATCACAATTCACAAACCCTAATTGCATGTCACAAAACCAGTTCCATATTATTCAGAATTCCAAAACATGGATTCACAAACCCTAATTGCATGTCTCAAAACTTTCTTTATGGAAAGTAAGAAGTGATCCAGGTTATCCAGTTGATGATACCGTTTTATACAACTCTGCCAAGAAGAAATACGATACGTTTTTTTTGTTATAATCGTTGGAATATCTAATATGGCTATATTTTTTGTGAAATTAAGGTTTGATAATGTGCATTGTTCTATTGATATGTTTGAGGTGGTATATCTAATATGTTTAGCATGAGGGTTCAACACAATGTTGTTTTTAAATACCGGCCTGGTAGAATATACGATGAAGGTATGAAAACTTTAGTTGATTTGGTTGATGTTGTGGAAAACTATAAGGAGGGGGGACTGAATAGTTTTACCAATTAAAACTTCGTTTTAAACTATTTAGATCGACTTATGTCAATCTATTTGGATGTGTGTTGGATGTTGATAAACAAACATATAGGAAGATAAATATGTAATGAAAAGATAAAGAGTAAGAAGCACAAAACCACAACGCGAGTATTTATAGTGGTTCGGCTACAAGGACACCTTCCTTGCCCTACTCCACTCCCCGAGTCACCTACTCGAGAGTTCGTAATCACTACACAACACCGACTCCTTATGGTGGAGAAACCTTCACAACGTTGCCTACTCTTTATCTGATACAAGGCTAGATACCGGGTTCTTTCACCAAGGAGAACCAAACATATCACAACGTCGCCTACCCTTTATCCGGTACTAGGCTAGATACCGAGTTCCATTACAATGGAGGAACTACTACCCAACACTACACCAACACCTAACCCCAAAAGAGATCTACTACTTATAATAACATCAACAAGGATAACAATATCCTTTGACCCAATACTAATCTATCGGGTACATCGAATCACACCATATCGAATGTACACCTTAGGCACCTTTCACTAATGCTTTTGACTCGATCTTCAAGACACCCTTCACTAATGTCTTGTGACTTGACTTCTAGGCACCCTTCACTAATGCCTCTAGTCTTGACTTCTAAGCACCCTTCACTAGTGCTTTCTATACGGACGATCGACACCCTTCACTGATATCTTCGTCTTGACACTTGAGACATCTTTCACTATTGTCTTCAACACTACACTTCTTATGAGAAAGAAGAAAACTATCAACAAGAGAACCTCATTAGTCTTGATGATAACGAAGCATGGCAACTCATAGACTTGAGCTTGCTTGACTTCAAAAGGTGGTGATCTCGCCTTTAAGAGGAACCTAGAGGATCACACAAAAAAACTACATACATAGATCACTTGGATCTAGGGTTAGAGAGTTTTTAACTCAAAGAGACAGTATGTGAGAAAGGGGTAAGAAATAATGAAGAAATGGCTCACTATTTATAAAGAGAAAACGGCTACTGTTCCACGGATCCCACGGATCCCTCACTTGAGGGATCCATCCAGTGCAATAATGGGGATCCGTGGGACGCTCCCCTTTGCCCATGGGTTTTGGGTCATGGGTCATGGGTTATGGATCATGGTATCAAAGTAGATACAATGTATCTCCAAGATGCAATGCATCTAGTCCATGGTTCATGGATTAAAACTATGGACCATGGATTTAAACCATGTATGACTTAAGCATAATGTCATGCAATGGGTTATGGGTCAAGCTCCATGGGTATGGGTCATGGACTTTGGGTTATACCCAACTATATTCAATGTATTTGGTCAATGGGTCAAATACTTAAGTTTCTACCCATTTATATTACCCATTATAATACATACTAGTTATGTATATATTTTCCCAATATGTAAACACTAGTTGTTGTACATATGTATTATTAAATCATAAAATCACTTATACTTGTTTTAGTGTTTTATGTGAAAATGTAAGTGTGTTAGAAAACTATTGGCTCAAACCATTTACGTATTTTATTTGTTTCGTTAAAATGATTTTACGTTTGTTATCGACAAAACATTAGAAGATCGTAAAATATAAATAAATGTTTTTACATCTTATTTGTATTAACAATCTCCCCCTTTTTGTTGATGACAAAACATAAAATTATTTTAAGGAAAACTAAAATTGTAAAAGTCCGAATTGAGTTTTACTCTCTTCTCCCCTTTTTGTCGAAACAAAAAGAGCGTCGAAAAGAAACTAACACAATGTTTTAAGAAAAACATGTAAAAGAATAATATAGAGAGCAAGTGACGGGAAAAGTTCTCGTCTTAACTCCCCCTTGATGAGTCCATCCCTTTGTGAAGGCGTCAAGTAAATAAAAACTACTAAGCTAATGTATTGCAACTATGTTTGCAAATGGTTTCGTCTAAGTGATGATAATGCTCCCCCTAGATAATTGCAACTTTGCAAGGGGACGTCATGAAATGTAATCCTAATATTGAAAATGATCTTGCAATGTAATGCTTTGACACAAAGCTCCCCCTAGCTTTAGAGTGTCAAAGTCTTCATGTGTAAATTGAAAATCTACAAAATAAAGGTTAGAAGACAAGTATAATGCATAATTTCCTGCAAATACGACTCAAGTTAGTAGAAAACTAGTTTTCTGTTGCATGGATCCCATGGTTCCCTCCTAGGAGGGATCCGTCTAGGCAAAGCGTAGGGATCCGTCAGTCTGTAGCTAAAATACAGCAAATGTGATGTACCAAAAAGATGTTGACATCAATAAGAGATATGTATTAGACCAATAATCACATACTCAGAGTATAACAAATATCATGTAATTTCATTTAATAAAACTAGAGATATGAAGTACATGACTCTAAAAACTAAGAAAATGAACAATACTTTATTTTTGAGTTACTAGACTATCTAAGCTACGCTTGATACTAGGACACCACTAAAATCCTCTAGCTCATGTTTGTTTAGGTTTAATCTCGTCGAAACGTTCGAGGAGGTGATAAAACATGAAACGTTGATCTTTCTGTACTTCATGTATCAAACTTTCAACATGTTGACAATGATAACAATCTTTGTCATGGCTAGGTAGTGGTGGTGGAAGAAAGGAAATTGCTTGATGTGAAGGATCAAGTGAAGCGGGTTGGGGAGCCTCAAACGATGGAGGGATTGGTGGAGGCGCATTCGAAGATGGCTCGGCCAAGAATGATGGTGGTGGTAGAGAGGTGTCAACTTCCATGTGGTCGGGTGGTTGACTTTGATAATTTCTCATAATCCAAATCGGATTATTTGATGGTGACAGCAAAAAGGAAGTCGGAGCTAGTGTTGACTCAACACCTTGATTTTGTTTCATTATTCCTCCTAATAAGGAAAATGTTGCCGGTGGTGGAGGATGAGAAGGCCTAGGAGGTAAATCCTCTAGATTGTAGAGGTGTGGTGGTGAGAGTGGAGTGGTGAATGAAAGAGCTCTAGGCACCAATGGTGATGGTTTAATGGAAATGGGATTGTTTGGTTTAGGAGGAATGGTGGTGTTTGGCATAGGTAGTTTTGTGGGAAGTATCCTTTTAGGGATTGGTTTGATTGGTTGAGTTGGTGGAGGAGAAATCCTTGCATTTGTGGATTTGACCGGAGATGATTCGGTTGAGGAAATTTCGTGTACAACACGAGCAATTTTTTTGGGTGGTCCTTTAGTGGATGAGTTACTACTTGGAGATTTCCTCATGATGTGATGATTCAAATAGGTTTGTAAAGGTTTCTAAGTGCTGAAAATGAGGATGAAGATGATGACTTTAGGAGTCCTAACAATGTGGTTTATAAAGCAAGGGATTTGGCAAGTGCATTCAAGACTTAAGCCACTAAAATTCATTGGAATGTGATGATTAGCATGCACAAGAGTTAACTTCAGAGTTGTACTGATCTAGGAACTTATTTAAGATGAGATGGAGTGTTCAAGTTAGCAAGATGAGCTTGAAATGATTGTTTTAGCTAGAGTTGACATGAATCTGTCATACGGATCCCACGGTTCCTTCCAATGAGGGATCCGTCTAGGCTAATCCTAGGGATCCGTCTCTCAGCAGATAGGAAAGAGTAACAATGATGTTTGTAAGGTCTAAAACCTATACCTTCTTGAGTGTTTCAGTCCATCTAAGTGTCTTAAATGAAAGGGTACTTAAATGCTTAAGGGCCATGAGTGATGTAGCTAATGATTGCCTTTTATGAAAGAAATTGGAACTTTTATGAGTACCAATAAGTGACCAAGGATGACACTAAAGATTTGAGAGTGTCAAATGAAGCTAAATGATCCTAGAGACTAGATAGTAACTTAAGATAACGTCTTGGAAGATATCCTAAAAGCTTAAGATGAAAAAGCTAGAATTTGACCCATTTCAATCCTATTTTAAGGTAAGGATGACTACAATCCATTTGCTATAGTTGAAAGATTTCTAAAACTAGATGTTTTAACATGTGAAGGATTATGTGTGAGTATAAGGGCGGAAGAGCAATGAGTTTTGGTAAGACGATAGATATTTTGAGTGTTATCTAAATGAGTTATGCGTGAGTACGAAAAATTTACTCAACTTTGATAAGGACTCAATTTACCTTAAGATACTATGTCTAGCTTAGTTTGAATTGATCTAAAGACATGTCTTGAAATACCATGATTGCAATTGCATTTCTGTTTGCCGGATCCCACGGTTCCCTAAGTGTAGGGATCCATCTAACACAAGCTTAGGGATCCGTCTCTCTGCTAAGCAGAACCTTTACAAAAGGTATGCAAGATTTTGGACAATGCATCATATTTCAAAGTTAGTGTTTTTCTAAGAGGTTCTAACACTAATGTAGTAGAGATATCAAATGTAAGATATTTTATTTCATGAAAGAAATTGGATTACATTGATAAAGCATGGATACTAAGGATTGACCCCATTTTGAAAGAAAGCTAAGTTCCTTGAGCATTTTCGCTAGATGGATCATCAAATGGTTGATGAGTGTTCGTCGATTCGGGAATGAAGAAAGTCTTTATGAGAGATGCGTTTAGAGGTTCCATCATCTTGTTCACAAGTACGTACAACGGACTTTGAAATTGAGGATGAAAGTACATGATGTTATGATAAAGGCGTGTCAAGAATATTCCATAAGGGATTAGTTTATTCTTGGAGCCTTGAAGATTTACAATTCGTCTTGCGAAGAAGTAGGCGAGATTGTATGGTTGTTGTGTTAGCAAACAATACATTATATGAGCACAACAAGCGGGAAGGATTTCTCGATTTCCCCTAAGACTCCAAACATTTTCACGTAGGATGAGAGCGAGAGCCTTGTACTCTTCTCGGATATCCCGTGTAAAGATAATGTTTGGATCGGAGTGATAGGGTCGAGGTTCGCATAATATGCGAGTCAAATCTTCCGGGGAAGGTATGTGTGAACAATATGAACTATTTTCTTCATGAAAGTTGAAGAGAGAATCAAGGGACCAATCTTCGGTGAAGGCACATTGTCCATGATTTGGAATTCGGAGGATGTGAGCAAATTGCCCAAGGGTTAAAATAAACTTTTGGTTTTTGATCCAAAACCAAAGTGATAGAGAGCGATCCTCGTTACGAACGAGTTCAACTTGACGGAAGAATTCCAAAACAAACCTTGGACATATTTTCTCGTTAATTTCGAGAAGACATTCCAGTCCAATGGCTCAGAAGGAGGTATTAATACCTTCTTCGTATTGTAGAGGAGTGTCGACAATACGTCCTTCATGGAAGTGACGGGTTTCGAGATTATTGAACCCACGGACATGATTGCCAGGTGTGTTGGGCTCAAGAGAGATGTTAGGAGTGTAGACGCTAGTGAGTGAAAATCGAACTCATACTCATGCGACATAGCGAAACCTATAGAAAAGAAGAGTTAATAGGATGTGATGTATTACGGGCAAAACAATGATTACCTAACGCTTTTACTATATTTTTATTAACAATGACAATTAACTCACTTAATGTTTGACATTCTAGTTAAACATTTCTTTTAGGAAGAAAATGGTTTTTATTTTGCATGGAAAAATTGTTATCCAGAAGGACGGTTCCCACGGTTCGCTTCCATCAGGGATCCGGCTAGTATACTTACAGGGATCCGTGGATCTGTAGTAACGTAAAAGATTTTTGATAAAAAAAAAACATAGATTTTTGGATCTTATAGTTTTATACCAAGATATGTGTATTAGCCTACATTTTCTTTTAGCATGCATTAATGGTTTCTAATGTATCACGAAAGAATACGAAAGATATAAATCAAAAGAAATGACAAACACATTATGATAATAAACCAGATAAACTAGAATATTAGTAATATTTCATTTCAATGCTAAGAATGATACAAAGGATTGGGTATATAACACCAATGTAGATTAACACCACAAAGTATATGTCTCCGTATGTGAACTTCATCATAGGGAACACGAGAGCGATGAGTGTTATGGCGATGAGTACGAGGGCGATGTAAACCATGTTGATGACGAACCTTGTTGGTTTTGGTTTGAGATGAGATGAGATGAAGAGGAAGATGAAGTTTTGAATGAGAGGTAATTTTTGAAAGTGGAAGATTTGAAAAAGTGGGGATTTGGTGAAGAAGCGATCGAAAGGGATATTTATGGGGAAGGAGGAATTTTTGAGATTTGTGTTTTGTTTTATTATTAGAAAGATATGACTTTTGGATTAAATGAAATAAAACACAAATTTTATAAACCTCGACTTTGGACGGAGGAGTAACACGTATGCGAGAAAAACTTCCTAATGAAGTTATATGTAATATGTGAATATGCACAAAAGATAATCATATAAATACTTATGTAAGCACACTTATTTATCAAGCTAATGTTATTTAGAGATAAGTGAAAAGTCATACCTCTAATGCACTTAGGAATGTCTTTACAAATGATATAACAAATGTCAGTAGACAATTTCGGCTCTTTTGTGTTTAAGATACCTTCTTAGGGAAGGTATTCTTGTTACCAAGAAATTCCTATAGCTTGGTAGGTATGAGCTTTAACTAAGCAACATGACAAAGAAGATTAGTGCAATTTAATAAATAATAAGTAAAAAAAATGTTGTTATCTAATCAACATCCAAACAAAGAGTTTTTAAAAAGACATGGTATTTATTTTCATAAAAGACCTTCTTTGTAGTTTTAAATTAACCATGGATCGTATCAAGTTTTTAAAGTACAATATACTTTAAGGAACTTGGTAACGAAGCTCTGATGCCAATTGTGGAAAACTAGAAGGGGGGTTGACTATTTTTACCAATTGAAACTTCGTTTTAAACTATTTAGATCGACTTATGTCAATCTATTTGGATGTGTGTTGGATGTTGATAAACAAACATATAGGAAGATAAATATGTAATGAAAAGATAAAGAGTAAGAAGCACAAAACCACAACGCGAGTATTTATAGTAGTTCGGCTACAAGGACACCTTCCTTTCCCTACACCACTCCCCTAGTCACCTACTCGAGAGTTCATAATCACTACACAACACCGACTCCTTATGGTGGAGAAACCTTCACAACGTTGCCTACTCTTTATCCGGTACAAGGCTAGATACCGGGTTCTTTCACCAAGGAGAACCAAACCTATCACAACGTCACCTACCCTTTATCCGGTACTAGGCTAGATACCGAGTTCTATTACAATGGAGGAACTACTACCCAACACTACACCAACATCTAACCCTAAAGGAGATCTACTCATTATAATAACATCAACAAGGATAACAATATCCTTTGACCCAATACTAATCTATCTTGTACATCGAATCACACCATATCGAATGTACACCTTAGGTACCTTTCACTAATGCTTTTGACTCGATCTTCAAGACACCCTTCACTAATGTCTTGTGACTTGACTTCTAGGCACCCTTCACTAATGCCTCTAGTCTTGACTTTTAAGCACCCTTCACTAGTGCTTTCAATATGGAAGATCGATACCCTCCACTAATATATTTGTCTTGACACTTGAGACATCTTTCACTAATGTCTTCAACACTACACTTCTTATGAGAAAGAAGAAAACTATCAACAAGAGAACCTCAGTAGTCTTGATGATAACGAAGCATGGCAACTCATGGACTTGAGCTTGCTTGACTTCAAAAGGTGGTGAGCTCGCCTTTAAGAGGAACCTACAGGATCACACAAAAAAAAGGTACATACATAGATCACTTGGATCTGGGGTTAGAGAGTTTTTAACTCAAAAAGAAAGTATGTGAGAAAGGGGTAAGAAATAATGCAATACTGGGGATCCGTGGGACGCTCCCCTTTGCCCATGGGTTTTGGGTCATGGGTCATGGGTTATGGATCATGGTATCAAAGTAGATACAATGTATCTCCAAGATGCAATGCATCTAGTCCATGGTTCATGGATTAAAACTATGGGCCATAGGTTAAAACCATGTATGACTTAAGCATGATGTCATGTAATGGGTTATGGGTCAAGCTCCATGGGTATGGGTCATGGACTTTGGGTTGTACCCAACTATATTCAATGTATTTGGTCAATGGGTGATAAGGTTTTAAAATGTACCTTTTTAAGGGGTCGTTTAAGCCCTTATTTGATCACTTTTGTATCCATTATTACTTAATATCGTTTCTTTTTACTTTTTAGGTCTCTTGAAGGCAAATTGCTGGAATGGCACTTATTCGGACGAAAAGGCGTGAATATCTGAAGAAAATGGCCAAAGTCAAGAATCAAGACACTCAAGTCTTTGGCGAAGGGACGGCGTCAGTTATACTTGTGACGCCGTCGGAACAAGCTTTGTGACGATATAGTAGCCAAATTACTTATTTTCAAGTGACGGCATCGGGTTTTAAAAGAGTAGGCGTCGCGGCTCGGACGGCCTAGATTTGATCCAGACGGCGTCGAGAGACTCAAGCGACGGCGTCACGGACATAAGGTGATGTCGTCACAATGATAACGTGGCCAAGACGAAACCCTAATAACGGCGACCCGACGGCGTCAAAAATTAAAGGGTGACGCCGTCGCAGTTGTAACCTTATATATAGAATCCGAATTTTTTAGTTTTGAGTGTGTAGTTTTGTGGAGTAAAAACCTAAACCGAACCAAGGCTTTCTTGTACAGTATTTTAGGGTTCCATACCCTATCTTACATCAAGATATGTGTTTTACTTCATTAATTTAATTATGTCTTCAATTGATTGTGTGTATGCTTGCATGTTCCCCATGTCCGACTAATTTACTTGTGTGTTTGCTTAGGTAATATGAAACTTAGTTATTGAATATTGATTGGTTGTCTCTTATCTTAATTGTGATTGACCTAGTATTGTGATAGATCATTGGTTGTGTTGTTAATGCTTGATTAATCTTTGTTGAACCTTAGTTTATAATCACCTAGAGTAATTGTAGGCTATACATCCAAAGAATACCTTAGAGTTAAAGTTTATAAATCCTAGAGATTTTGTAGTCATTAACCTTTGGTAGCTTCAAAGAGTTAGGGATAAACGCATACCCTACGACCTTAAAGACACAACGCGATTAAGAATAAGGACGTGACAATTCAACCATCAATAGGAGATAACTAGGGAGTAATAAAGCCTAAGCAAATACATTTTTAATCATCATACGAGCACACAAAAATAGACATAGACTCACCCTAGTTAATTAGATAATTAGATAAGTAGAAGTAATCGGTAGAAATGCCAACCCCCAAATCTAAACCCCGAGATTCGTACATTTCCATTTCCTAAAAAACATAAAAAGATATAAAATAATCTTCTTCAACCCCAACCTTAGTGTAGTAACTTCTCACTAGGATTCCTATTCCCTTAGAGAACTGTGGAAAACTAGAAGGGGGGTTGAATAGTTTTACCAATTAAAACTTCCTTTTAAACTATTTAGATCGACTTATGTCAATCTATTTGGTTGTGTGTGTTGGATGTTGATAAACAAGCATATAAAGATATGTAATGAAAAGATAAGAGTAAGAAGCACAAAACCACAACGCGAGTATTTATAGTGGTTCGGCTACAAGGACACCTTCCTTGCCCTACTCCACTCCCCGAGTCACCTACTCGAGAGTTTGTAATCACTACACCAATCTCCTTATGGCGGAGAAGCCTTCACAACGCCGCTTAACCTTTTTCTGGTACAAAGCTAAATACCGAGTTCTTTCACACCAAGGCGAACCACACCTAACACAACGTCGCCTACCCTTTATACGGTGCTAGGCTAACCACCGAGTTCTTTCACACCTTAGGTGAACTACACCTTCACAACGTCGCCTACCCTTTATTAGGTACTAGGCTAAGCACCTAGTTCCATTGCAATGGAGGAACTACTACCACACTACACCAACGACTAATCCCAAAGGAGATCTACTCCTTTACAACATCATCAAGGAAATCAATATCCTTGGATCTAATGCTAGTCTATCTAGTACATCGAAACACACCATATCGAATGTACATCTAAGGCACCTTTCACTAATGCCTTTGATTAGATCTATAAGACACCTTTCACTAATGTCTTTGATTAGATCTACAAGACACCTTTCACTAATGTCTTGTGTCTTCACTTCTAAGCACCTTTCACTAATGCTTCTTGTCTTGACTTCTAAGCACCTACCACAAGTGCTTATCTTATAGACGATAGATACCCTTCACTAATATCTTCGTCTTGACACTTGAGACATCTTTCACTAATGTCTTTAACACTACGCTTCTTTGAAGAAAGAAAGGGATCATCAACAAGAGGACTTCAATAGCCTTGATGATGAGGAAGCTTGGCAACTCATGGACTTGAGCTTGCTCGACTTCAAAGGTGGTGATCTTCCCTTTAAGAGGAACCTACAAGATCACACAAAAACAAAACTACAAACATAGATCTCTTGGATCTATGGTTAGTGAGATTTAACTCAGGGAGAAAGTATGTTGGAGAGGGGTCAAGATTAATGAAGAAATGGCTCACTATTTATAGAGGAAAAACCTATTATTTACCGGATCCCACGGATCCTTCCACTGGGATCCGGCTAGCACAAAGCCGAGGATCCGTGGTCCGCTCCTCTTGCCCATGGGTATTTTGGGTTATGGGTCATGGGTCATGGGTTATGGGTTGATCCATGGTTTTCAATCTAGATACAATGTACCTTAAGGATACATTGAACTTGTGTAAGTGGTATATATAAAACCATGGGTTATAGGTCAAAAACCATTTGCTAGTTTTTATCTTTTTAGTATATACTTACTTTTACCTATTTTAGTATATACTTATTTTTACCCATTTTAGTGTACTTAATATAAGTATGTATTAACCCAATATGTAAACACTAGTTGTTGTACATATGTATCTAACTCATAGAGTTACTTAAACTTGTTAAGCCAATATGTAAACACTAGTTGTTGTACATGTGTATCTAAAATATAAAATCACTTAATCTTGTTATAGTGTTTTATGTGAAAACGTAAGTGTGTTATAAAACTATTAGTTCAAACCATTTACGTATTTTATTTGTTTCGTTAATATGATTTTACTTTTGTTATCGACAAAACATTAGAAGATCGTAAAATATAAATAAACGTTTTTACGGCTTATTTGTATTAACAATCTCCCTTTTGTTGATGACAAAACATAAAATTATTTTAAGGAAAAGCTAAAATTAAATAACGTTTGAATTTGTAGTTTTACTTTCTTCTCCCCTTTTGTCGAAACAAAAGTGTTTGAAGAAAAGCAACACATTGTTTTTTTTAAAGAAAACATGTGAAAGAGAAAATAAAGAGTAAGTAATGGGAATAGATCTCGTCTTACTCCCCCTTGACGAGTCCATCCCTATGTAAGGGCGTCAAGAAAGTAATTCTAATCTAGATCATTTGCAACTAGGTTTGCTCCCCCTAGATGATTGCAACTTTGCAATGGAAAGTTATGAAAAGTAAATCTAGTATTGCAAGTAATTTGCAAAGTATTGCTTTGACATAAAGCTCCCCCTAGCTTTAGGATGTCAAGGTCTTCATGTGTGAATTGAAATACTACAAAACAAAGGTTAGAAAGCAAGTATAATTCACAATTCCTGCAAATGTGATGAAGAAAAACATTTTGACTTCACGGATCCCACGGTTCCCTTCTAGTAGGGATCCGTCTAGAAATATCTTGAGGATCCGTCTGGCTGATGACTAAAATCAGCCAAGGTGATATAACAAGTAATGTTATCACACAAATGAGATATGAATACAAAGTAATCATATGCTCAACGAAATAACAAGTAGCATGTAATTCCATTTAATAAAACAAGAGTTATGATATACATGACTCAAAAATAAGAAAATAGACAATACATAACTAGGAATTTCTTAGACCAACTAACGCTTGAAGCTTAGACACCACTATAATCCTCTAGCTCAAGTTATGTTTAGGTTTAATCTCGTTGAAACGTTCGAGGAGATGATAGAACATGAAACGTTGGTCTTCTCGTACTTCATGTATCAAACTTTCAACATGTTGACAATGATAGCAATCTTTGTCATGGCTAGGTAGTGGTGGTGGATGAAATGAAGTGGCTATATTCAAAGGATCAATTGAAGTGGGTTGAGGAGCCTCGAATGATGGAGGGATTAGTGGAGGTCCATTTAGGAATGGTTCGATCAAGAATGATGATGGTGGTAAAGATGTGTCAACTTCCATAAGGTCGGGTGGTTGACTTTGGTGATTTCTTATAATCCAAATAGGATTATATGATGGAAACGCGAAAAGGAAGCGGAGCAAGTGTTGACTCAACACCTTGATTTTGAATCATTGTTCCTCCTAATGAGGAGAATGTTGTCGGCGGAAGTGGATGAGACGGCCTAGGTGGTAAGTCCTCTAAATTGTAGAGGTGAGGTGATGATTGTGGGGATGTAAAAGAGATAGCTCTAGGAACCAATGGAGATGGTTTAGTGGAGATGATATTGTTTGGCCTAGGAGGTATGGTGGTGTTTGGCATAGGTAATTTTGTGGGTACTAACCTTCTAGGAATAGGTTTGATTGGTTTGACCGGAGATGATTCGGTTGAAGAGATTTCGTGTACAACACGAGCCCTTTTGATGGGTGGTTCTTTGGTGGATAGGTTGTTACTTGGGGTTTTTCTCATGATGAGATGATTTGAAGAGATTGCAAAGGCTGAAAGTTAGGATGTGAGTGATGACTATGGAGATCCTAACAAGGTGGTTTATAAACCAAGAGATTTGGAAAGTGCATTTAAGCCTTAAGCCACTAAGGTTCATTGGAATGTGATGATTAGCATGCACAAGAGTCAACTACAGAGGTTGTGCTGTTCTATGAACTCATTTAAGATGAGATGGAGTGTTTGAGTTAGGAAGATGAGTTGAAATGATTGTTTTACCAAGACTTGTCATAGACTGTCATCCGGATCCCACGGTTCCCTTCTCAGAGGGATCCGTCTAGGCTAGTTCTAGGGATCCGGCGTTTAGCAGTTTAAGAAGGAGTGGAAATGATGTTTCTAAGATCCTAGACCTACATCACCTTGAGTGTTTCAGTTCTCCCAAGTGTTTTAAATAAAGGGGTGCTTAAGTGTTTGAAGGCAATGAGTGGTGTAGCTAATGATTGTTATTTATGGAAGGATTTGGAACAAAAAAAAATACCAATGGATGGCCAAGGATGACATTAAAGATGTCAATTGAAGTTGAATAAAACTAAATGATCCTAGAGATCAGGTTGTGTCTTAGGATTGTGTTTGGGAAAATATCCTAATGGTTTAGAGATGGGAAACACTAGGATTTGATCAACTTTGATCAATTTGGAGGTGAGTTTGATTAATGATCAATAATGTCATAATCGAAGGATTTCTAACCTAGTTGTGAGGAATCAAGTAAAAAATGAAGTGTGAGTTTTGAGAGCGGAAGAGTGATGGATTTGAAATGATAGATCTAACAAAGCCTTAGAATGTGATCTATGTGAGTTGGAAAGAGTGGGAAAGGTCAACCTATCTTGATAAAGTCTTGATCAATCTTAAGACACTATGTTTAGCTTAGTGTGAGGTGTTCTAAGTGATGTGTTTGACATATAATGCTTGCAATTACATTTTCTGTTTTGCCGGATCCCACGGTTCCCTAGATGTAGGGATCCGTTTAGTACAACATTTGGGATCCGTCTATCTGCTAGACATAACCTTTACTAAAGGTATGCAATGATCATGACAGTGCATTATATTCCAAGTTTTGTTTAAAGGAGTTCTAAAACTAGAATATCAAATGTAAGATGTTTTATTTCATGAAAGAAATAGGATTACATTAAAATAGATCCTATTTGATTATTCTAGGTTCCTTGAGTGTCTTCACTAGGAGGATCATTATGTGATTGATGGGTATTGGTGGAATCATGAATGAAGAACGTCTTCATGAGAGATATGTTTAGCGGTTCCATCATTTTGTTCACAAGTACGTACAACGGACTTTGAAATTGAGGATGGAAGTGCATAACATTGTGATAGAGGCGTGTCAAGAACATTCCATAAGGAATGAGTTTATTCTTGGAGCCTTGAAGATTTGCAATTCGCCTTGCGAAGAAGTAGGCGAGATTGTATGGTTGTTGTGTTAGCAAACAAGACAACATGTGAGCACAACAAGCGGGAAGAATATCTCGATTTCTAAGACTCCAAACATTTTCACGTAGAATAAGAGCAAAGAGCTTATACTCTTCTCGGATATCCGTGTATGGATAATGTTTGGATTGGAGTAATATGGTCGAGGTTTGCATATCATGCGTGTTAATTCTTCACGAGAGGGTATGTGTGAACAATATGGGCTATTTTCTTCACGAAAATTGAAGAGAGAGTCAAGAGACCAATCTTGGTGAAGGCACATTGTCCATGGTTTGGAATTCGGAGGATGTGAGCAAAATGCCCAAGGCTTAAAGTGAATTTTGGTTTTGATATAAAACCAAAGAGATAAAGAGCGATCCTCGTTACGAACGAGTTCCACTTGACGGAAGAATTCCATTATGAACCTTGGACATATCTTCTCGTTAATTTCAAGAAGACATTCTAGTCCTATGGCTCGGAAGGAGGTATTGATACCTTCTTCGAATTGTAGAGAGGTGTCTACAACACGTCCTTCATGGAAGTGACGGTTTTCGAGATTATTGAACCCACGGACATGATTGCGGTGTGTTGGGCTCAAGGAAATGTTCGGGTGTAGACGCTAGTGAGTGAAAAATCAAACTCGTATTCATGCGTCATAGTTGAACCTATAGAAGTGATGGGTTAATAAGGAAGACGTTTATGGTCAACCTATAATAATCTAACGTTTTACTAGATATTCTATTAACAATTAGTATTTAGCTAACCCATGGTTTTGAAGCTCTAGTGGATTATTATTTTGGAAGATAGTGATTTTAATCTTGCATGAGAACTGCTTTTTCGATGGGACGGATCCCACGGTTCCTTTTCAAAAGGGATCCGCTAGTGTAACTTCCGGATCCGTGGATCAGTAGTAATGAGAACCGCTTTTAATAAAAACATAGGTTTTACGGTTATTGTACCATGAAGTATGTTTTATCCTACATTTTCTTTTAGCATGCATACATGACATCTAATGTATCACGAAAGAATATAACACATATAGAAGAAATGAAACACACATAATAACACAAACATCCTAGATAAAATAGATAATTAATAATATTGCATTTCAATGCTAAGGATGATACAAAGGATTGGGTAAATGACCCCAATATAGATTAACAACACAAAGTAAATGTCTCCGTATGTGAACTTCATCATAGGAACACAAGTGCGATGAGTGTTAGGGCGATGAGCACGAGTGCGATGTAAACCATGTTGATGACGGATCTTCTTGGTTTAGGAAGAGATGGAATGAAGAAGAAGATGAAGTTTTTGAATGAGAGGAAATTTTTGAAATTGGAAAATTTGAAAAGTTGAGAGTTGAAAAAGTGTGCGTCGAGTGGGTTTATTAATAGGGAAGGAGGAATTTTTGAAATTCGTGTTTTTTGTTTTATTAAAAGAAATAAAGCATAAGCTCTACATACTATGATTATAGACGAGAAAAATAACACGTATGTGAAAAACAAGCTTCCTAACGAAGCTATATGTAAAACATGTGTAAACACAAAAATCTACTAAAATAAAAGCCTAGCAAATAACACTTATATACTAAACAAGTATCATTTAGATGTAAGTAGAAAGTCATACCTCGAATGCACTTAGGAATGTCTTTTACAAATGACAAATGTCACTTAGACGATTCCTGCTCTTTTGCGTCTAAGATACCTTCTTAAGGAAGGTATTCTTGTTACCAAGCAACTCCTAAAGCTTGGTGAGTATGAGCTTTGACTAATCAATATCACAAGGAAGATTAGTGCAATAAAAAAATATTTATATATAAAAAATGTTGTTATCAACTCAACATCCAAACATATAGTTTTTTGAAAAACATGGTGTTTGTTTTTTAAGAAAAAACCTTCTTTGTAGTTTTCAATTAACTATGGATCGTATCAAGTTTTTAAAGTACAATATACTTCAAGAAACTTGGTAACGAAGCTCGATGCCAATTGTGGAAAACTAGAAGGGGGTTGAATAGTTTTACCAATTAAAACTTCCTTTTAAACTATTTAGATCGACTTATGTCAATCTATTTGGTTGTGTGTGTTGGATGTTGATAAACAAGCATATAAAGATATGTAATGAAAAGATAAGAGTAAGAAGCACAAAACCACAACGCGAGTATTTATAGTGGTTCGGCTACAAGGACACCTTCCTTGCCCTACTCCACTCCACGAGTCACCTACTCGAGAGTTTGTAATCACTACACCAATCTCCTTATGGCGGAGAAGCCTTCACAACGTCGCTTAACCTTTTTCCGGTACAAAGCTAAATACCGCGTTCTTTCACACCAAGGCGAACCACACCTAACACAACGTCGCCTACCCTTTATACGGTGCTAGGCTAACCACCGAGTTCTTTCACACCTTAGGTGAACTACACCTTCACAACGTCGCCTACCCTTTATTAGGTACTAGGCTAAGCACCTAGTTCCATTGCAATGGAGGAACTACTACCACACTACACCAACGACTAATCCCAAAGGAGATCTACTCCTTTACAACATCATCAAGGACATCAATATCCTTGGATCTAATGCTAGTCTATCTAGTACATCGAAACACACCATATCGAATGTACATCTAAGGCACCTTTCACTAATGCCTTTGATTAGATCTATAAGACACCTTTCACTAATGTCTTTGATTAGATCTACAAGACACCTTTCACTAATGTCTTGTGTCTTCACTTCTAAGCACCTTTCACTAATGCTTCTTGTCTTGACTTCTAAGCACCTACCACAAGTGCTTATCTTATGAGCGATAGATACCCTTCACTAATATCTTCGTCTTGACACTTGAGACATCTTTCACTAATGTCTTTAACACTACGCTTCTTTGAAGAAAGAAAGGGATCATCAACAAGAGGACTTCAATAGCCTTGATGATGAGGAAGCTTGGCAACTCATGGACTTGAGCTTGCTCGACTTCAAAGGTGGTGATCTTCCCTTAAGAGGAACCTACAAGATCACACAAAACAAAACTACAAACATAGATCTCTTGGATCTATGGTTAGTGAGATTTAACTCGGGAGAAAGTATGTTGGAGAGGGTCAAGATTAATGAAGAAATGGCTCACTATTTATAGAGGAAAACCATCATTTACCGGATCCCACGGATCCTTCCACTGGGATCCGCTAGCACAAAGCCGGGGATCCGTGGTCCGCTCCTCTTTGCCCATGGGTATTTTGGGTTATGGGTCATGGGTCATGGGTTATGGGTTGATCCATGGTTTTCATTCTAGATACAATGTACCTTAAGGATACATTGAACTTGTGTAAGTGGTATATATAAAACCATGGGTTATAGGTCAAAACCATTTGCTAGTTTTTATCTTTTAGTATATACTTACTTTTACCTATTTTAGTATATACTTGTTTTTACCCATTTTAGTGTACTTAATATAAGTATGTATTAACCCAATATGTAAACACTAGTTGTTGTACATATGTATCTAACTCATAGAGTTACTTAAACTTGTTAAGCCAATATGTAAACACTAGTTGTTGTACATGTGTATCTAAAATATAAAATCACTTAATCTTGTTATAGTGTTTTATGTGAAAACGTAAGTGTGTTATAAAACTATTAGTTCAAACCATTTACGTATTTTATTTGTTTCGTTAATATGATTTTACTTTTGTTATCGATAAAACATTAGAAGATCGTAAAATATAAATAAACGTTTTTACGGCTTATTTGTATTAACAAGAACGATATCAATTCCCGTGGCTTACCCTAATACTACACTACAACGATTAGGTTCACTGCCTAGGGTGTTGAAAAACTTGCTCGACGAAAAGGAAGTTCCTTTGACCCCAACGCTGTGTAAGCGTATCAAATTTTGGCGCACGCCGGGAATAGAATAGCTAGTTAGGAGTCCACCTCGTTTAGGTTTCCTTGCTTGATTCCTATCAAGTAAGTTTTTTTCCATTTTTAGCTTCCTCGTAGTCTATCCCCCTTCTTTGTGACCTTTGTTCGTAACCCATCACCTTTCATCATGGAAGGTGATTGCTCATCAACCAACAACCCACCACCGAATAAATCACTTTCAATCAAAAACCAACCTAATGACCAACACAACCGTCGAAACCGTTATGTGAGTAGAAACACCGACCTTCAAGATTTGCAAAAGATATTTGATAGTACAATTAGGGATGTTGTTGAGAAAGTGGTCAGCGCTTCTGTAGTTGGCTCCATGATCGACAGGAATTCGGAAAATGGCTTAGTGAATAGAAACGTGAATGAGGAGGATAGTGATTATTTCAATCTTTACCCCACTAAGGAAGAGGTTGCTTACCATCAATATATAATCGAAAATCCCCGATCACCTATCATTAGGATATGCCCAAAGATTAGGAGAGGAAATCCTTGGAACCTCAAAATTCCTTGTATGATCGGATATAGGAGTGTTAAGCACGCTTACATAGATACGGAATCTCCCATTAATGTAATGTCATCAGATGTTTACAATGACATTATGAATGAGCGACTTAAGATTAGGAGAGACCCTAAGTATCCTGGTGGTGTTTGCAACTTTGTGGGAAGAGTCAAGGATGTACACGTCTTTATAAGAAATTTCACCTACCTAGTTGATTTTGTAGTCCTAGAAGACATTGGATGTGTCATTGACTATAGCTTATCCTAAGTAGTGCTAGGAAAACCGTTTGTTGAAACATCTAAAATGAGCCATAACAAGTATGATGGAACGGTTAGGTTTCAGGAAGGAAATGATGAGATCACTTATAGGATGCCTTGGAAGATGAATGAATATGGCCATCTATCCCTTTTTGAACGAGACAACATTAGAGCTTTTGAGGACAAAAGCAAGGACGATGTTGAAAAAGGTTTTAAATTCATGTGGGAAAGAAGGAGGCTTTATTATAAGGATTGCTTGACCCTAGGGCCTAGGTATAGAGTCAATGAAAATTTTGTCAACATGATAGAATTCTCATTAAGAATGCAAAACGAGACCACGTAGGGGCACGACTTCGAGTCTAGCTACAAGACTCATAAATAAAGAAAAGCACTTCGTGGGAGGCAACCCATGCTTAATTGTTTGCTTGTTTGTGTGTCGTGTATCTTTTATTTATTGTTTATTCTCATGTTTAAATTTGTAAAAATGCTTTATTTTGTCTTTAACCTCGTCTTAATTACATATAAAGGTATTTTACATAAGGGATAAGTGTAGGGAGGATTACACACGTTTTCAAAAGAAACGTGAACATGAGAATTATAATTAATTAAAAGATATACATGTGTGTTTGTTCGAGTCAAATGCTTGTATCGAGTCATAATGGATGTTTTGCGTGAAATTTTCCGATTCTAAAGATGTAAATTTTCCGTAATTTTTCCGAAAATCGCACCGCTTTTTGTCGGGATAATCGACGGCGTCAGATCGCAACTGACGACGCCGAGGAGGCGTAAACTTGACTTATCACTTTTTCTTTTTTCGAGCTACTTATAAATTTTGGAATTTTCGTGTCTTAATTTTCCGTAAAATCAGAAACATCCATTCCACAAGCATTATATCCTAGTTTAGTAGAGTCTTATATATATTGTTACCACGATTTTACATAAAGGTTTCGTTTTTTCTTCAAGTGTGCAGGTTTAATTTACCAAGAAGAAGATACATAAGATGAGAAGGAGCTTTTAATGCAAACGTTCTTCTTGAAGAAAGATGTAACCACCACTTTACACGGATCCTACCAAGCTAATAAGGGGAGTATTAGTTTCTTTCGTCTTTTATTACCTTCCATTATCATAACTTTGATACTTTTGGGGAACATTGGGGACAATGTTCAGTTTAAGTATAGGGAGGGAAAATAAAACGGGGACTTTGAAACTATGCTTATCCTTGATTATTTGCTTTGTCCAATTTCATTTGTGTAATAAACCATGAGAAATATCGGTTAGGGTAATTTTGGCACCAAATTTAAAATTTTTCATGACATGTAGGAGTGGGCCATTAGTCTTACTAAAGCGTCTCATGGATAGGAAGTTATATGACTAGCACAAAAACCCTTTACCACTTAAATTCCACCCAAAATGTGAGGATCACCCTTAGATTAGTAGGAATTAAAGCATTCATCTTTAATGCTTAGAGTGTGAACCGGTAGTATAATAGATTCTAGAACTTGTTTTGTGATGCATTCCGAGATCGCTAGTAAGACTACACTTGTGTAGTTAGGAATAACTAAATGATAAGAGGCATTAGGATAACCCTTGTTTAATACCCATAATATAATTACTTCTTCCACATCGGTTGAGTAATTCCCCCACACCCTTGCGTTGTACTCATCTTTAGTACACGATACCCCTAGTTAACCCTCGTAACCTATCATTTTCGTTCTCGTGATGTTTCGGTTTTCAAATATCAATGAAGACATTGTTTACAATCCACCCCAAATGTACACCCAAATCGCCTTAGCCTACCTTGTATGTACTCACTTTAGTGCATTATTGTTATCATACTAAACCCTTAGTTCAATTATCTAGTTGCTTGCATAAGTTGCTAAGTCGAGTCATATCCTTTGTACACGCTTTGGGACGATTGAGACTCATGGGAAAAGTTAAATTTTATGAAATGACGGAAGGAACGTTAAATTCAAATTCCTTTATTTGCGTAATAATGTACTCCAAGTGTTTTGATCTTTTCAATTCGGGTCAAATTGGTGTTAGAGTAATAAAACTCAAGTGTAGGGATGTGCCTATAAATCCTTATCATTTTGATGTTACCGTAGAGGATGGTAGAGTAAAAGTGTATGAAAAAAATAAAAAAAAATATATATAGAAAAAAAAAGAGTGTTAGAAAAAAAAAAAAAAAAAAAAAAAAACGGCTACCATCCTACATCTATCTTTATATTTATGTTTGTTTATTTCAGTTATCTAGAGTTTAGAGTGTTGAGTCTTGGCTTAGCAACGCCATTCTTCGCATGCTTGTAACATAAAGATTTTTGACTTGCCGCCACTAAATAGCCTATTCCACCAAACCCTTTGTTTCCCTACCGTAAGCCTAACGTTACAACCCTTTAAAAGACCTCTTGGATAGTCTTTCCTAGGTGCTTACACCAAAGCAATGGAGGTTTGATCTAGTCTCAAGCCTATGGTAATCTATGTACTAGGACCGGTTAATGAGTGTTTATCTTCCATTTTCAACTTGTTATATTTCATATACACCCGAGAGATGTGAGTATCCAAACACCCCATGTGAGGTGCTAGTATGTAATTTTCGTGCTTGTTATAACTTTTATGGGCTTATATGTGTTGTGGATCGCTTAAACTAATGCTTCATGACCCTAACTTATAAATTAATTGGCTAAAGCACATTTGCTTGAGGACAAGCAAATACCAAGTGTAGGGATATTTGATAAGGTTAAATGTACCTTTTGAGGGTCGTTTAAGCCCTTATTTGATCACTTTTGTATCCGTTATTACTTAATATCGTTCCTTTTACTTTTAGGTATCTTGAAGGCAAATTGTTGGAATGGCACTTATTCGGACGAAAAGGCGTGAATATCTGAAGAAAATGGCCAAAGTCAAGAATCGAGACACTCAAGTCTTTGAACCGAAGGGGACGGCGTCAGTTATACTTGTGACGCCGTCGAACAAGCTTTGTGACGATACAAGAGCCAAATTACTTATTTTCAAGTGACGGCATCGGGTTTTAAAAGAGTAGGCGTCGCAGACTCGGACGGCCTAGATTTGATCCAGACGGCGTCGAGAGACTCAAGGCGGCGTCATGGACATAAGGTGATGTCGTCACAATGATAACGTGCCAAGACGAAACCCTAATAACGGCGATTCAAGGCGTCAAAATTAAAGGTGACGCCGTCAGCTTGTAACCTTATATATAGAATCCGAATTTTTAGTTTTGAGTGTGTAGTTTTGTGGAGTAAAACCTAAACCAAACCAAGGCAGTCTTGTACAAGATTTTAGGGTTCCATACCTATCTTACATCAAGATAAGTGTTTTACTTCATTAATTTAATTATGTCTTCAACTGATTGTGTGTATGCTTGCATGTTCCCCATGTCCAGCTAATTTACTTGTGTGTTTGCTTAGGTAATATGAAACTTAGTTATTGAATATTGATTGGGTGTCTCTTATCTTAATTGTGATTGACCTAGTATTGCGATAGGTCATTCGTTGTGTTGTTAATGCTTGATTAATCTTTGTTGAACCTTAGTTTATAATCACCTAGAGTAATTGTAGGCTATACATCCAAAGAATACCTTAGAGTTAAAGTTTATAAATCTTAGAGATTTTGTAGTCATTAACCTTTGGTAGCTTCAAAGAGTTAGGGATAAACGCATACCCTTAGAGACACAACGCGATTAAGAATAAGGACGTGACAATTCAACCATCAATAGGAGATAACTAGGGAGTAATAAAGTCTAAGCAAATACATTTTTAATCATCATACGAGCACACAACAATAGACATAGACTCACCTTAGTTAATTAGATAATTAGATAAGTAGAAGTAATCGGTAGAAATACCAACCCCAAATCCAAACCCCGAGATTCGACCTTTCCATTTCCTAAAAACATAAAAGATAAAAAAAATAATCTTCCTCAACCCCAACCTTAGCGTAGTAACTTCTCACTAGCATTCCTATTCCCCTAGAGAACGATATCAACGATTAGGTTCACTGCCTAGGGTGTTGAAAAACTTGCTCGACGAAAAGGAAGTTCCTTTGACCCTGAACGCGCTGTGTAAGCGTATCAATGGGTCAAATACTTAAGTTTCTACCCATTTATATTACCCATTATAATACATACTAGTTATGTATATATTTTCCCAATATGTAAACATACTAGTTTTAGTATTATTTGCCCAAAGTCAATTAGGACCGTTATTGCTGACGTGGATGCAGCAAAGAAGAAGGCAGCTTTTGCTATTGATCTATATTGCTCAATTTTTTTTTAGAAAACATTGTTAATAAGCCTATGGTAGATGATTTAAGTCAAGTGACACAACCACCTTTAGAAGTCACTACTTTTGGATAATCTAGCAGTTGCCAGAAATTGAATCCTTGTTTTCATCTGTAGAGATCTGTCAAACTAAACATGTTTTAGGTGATGGTAATGAGCAAATAGATAAACATGTTGACCATATTCAAATAGATAGTCCTGTAGAGGTATGTGAAACTGAGCAAGAGTTAGGTCATCAAGACGAGGAAATAGATACACCTGTTGAGCATATGCATAAAAGTAAATCTGTAGAGGTCTGTGAAATTGAAGAAGAGTTAGCTGATGATAATGTGAGTGAAACAGATAGTTAAGAGAGTGATGTCGATGTTATTGAGAATATTCAAGATCGAAACATAGTTGTTGATAAGGAGAATACTTTTGAGGAGCCTGATGTTGATGTTGCTCTATTCAAATTGATTGAGACTAGAGAGTTACCCAATATAGGTAGCTCTAGTCAGATACCAGATGATTAAAAAAAATGAGTTAGATGATCTATGTGATGATAATGAGTTTACAAGTGGTTCTGAGAATGACGATGAGTATCTAATTAGGAAGAAAAAGATGAGGGCATACGAGAAACAAAAGTTAATGAAGGCAGAACAAGTAGACGACGAAAGTATTATTTTTCTGTGGTCAAAACTTTATAACTGCAAAAGAAGTCAAAGATAAGATCAATCTTCATTCAATACAAACTAGGAGGAAATTGCAACTCATTAAGAATGACAAACAAAGAATTAGGGCTAGGTGTGTGGGAAAAATACCATATTGTGGTACAAGTGAAGGTGTTGGCATGGGAACAACCCAGAGAGGAAAACCGGTCCGTTAACTAGAGGCCACGGAAGGGATGTATATTCGTGATCACTCAAGGAGCAAGTAAAAGATTGCCCATGGCTGTTGTATGTAGCAAAAGATACATTTCAAGATCTATGGAGTGTGAGAACTTTCAATGATGAACACAAATATTTGCAATCAAGAGAGATCAAAGCTTGTGACTGCAAGTTTCTCTCAAAGCAAATACTTTACCAAGTTCAAGTCAATCCGGATATTCCAATCAGGGTTGTTCAAGATTAACTCACTAAATAGTTTGAAGTTCAAGTGTCTATGCAAAAGGCATTAAGGGCAAAAAAACAAGGCAGAATATAGAATGAGAAATTAGTTTTCTACTTTATTTTTTTTCATTTTTTTTAATTTTTGTATCATAGTTTGTATTTTTATTTTAATGAATGAAAGATTTGTTATTTTGAAAAATGAAAAATAAAATAAATGGCGGGTCCTAAAAGTGGGGTATCGGCTTGAGTTATCGAGGAACTGTTTTTGGGTGTGTGAATTAAAGTTAAGTGAAAAGGGGGAAAAATGAGGTGACGTTGGCATAACAGTTTGGCTTAAGCCATTGCACGTGATGCTATAATAATAATATGATTAACTTCTTTACTATCTCACACGACAAGCTCACAACCACTAGATACTATCTTCCATCATCGAAAATAAATTTACCAAAAAAAATCCGTAAAATCAAAACATCGTTAATAGTTATCCGCCCTTCTCTCCATTGCTTTGCGTAGGTACCATGTTAGTTTTGATTAACATGCACATCACAATAATAACTTGTTCATAATCTTATATAGTGAAAGCTTTATATGATGATTAGTGGATAAGTAACTAAGCAATAACACTCAACAAATAAATAAATAAATAAATAACAAAACAAAAAAAACTAAAGCTTTTACGCGACAAAAAGATATATATTTAAAAATTATGATAAAGCCTCTTTTAAACTTGATTATTGTTTTTCCGATTTGCCTTTAGTTGTTTTTGAGTTTTAAAACCTATAATTATAAATCGAAGATTAACAAAGTGACAAACATACAAAAACATAGTTATTAGCTAAAAAACTTGTAACGTTGTAATTTATAAACTTCTATCAAAAAATATTAACGTATATTAAAAAAGCATGAAATTTATTGACAAAGAAAAATCTTTGATTCCCCGATAAGGTTCGTGATCCCTATAAAGGACGTGGATGTGGATGTAATCATATTCCCCAACGCGGATGTTAATGGGTATATGGATTAGTATGGGGAATTGAGGACGGGGATGTGAATACCAATTTCCCACAAACCCGACCCTGTTGCCATCTCTATCGACAGATTATACCGGCCGATTACATAAGTGCCACCATTAATTTGGTGACAAAATTCATAATTTTGTTTGCGATAATAGTGGATGAATAAGTGTTGAGCATATTCATCATCAAATATATCAACCTACGGTACAATGTCGACCTTCCTACAGTTCTACACTCATCCGCAATAAAGCCTCCTTTTAAGTATGAAACCAAGCCAATACATAGGGTATGCGAAGGAAAGAACCCCTATTTCATAGTGCCTAGGGATCGCAAGTTTGAGTACCATTTCTAAGTAGATTGGCCTGAGTATGTAATACTTCCCTCTTATCGTTGATATTTTTGGGTTATGTTAGTCGTTTGAGGATGACTAGGTAGTTAATATATTTCAATACTGATTCTACTCATTTAGACGTATTGGCTATGTTGACGCGTTTAAGACTAAAGCTATGTAAAAAGGCGAAAGATACGGTGACGTCAGATGAAACTAACTAGGTACGGGTGACATATTTAGTGACCCAATTATTATTATTATTTTTTTTGAACAAATTTAGTGACCCAATTCAAAGGGTTATAGTTGTCTCAATTCATATCTAGTCACAAATTAGTGACGACTTTGTATAGCTGGTCTCTAAATAGTAGAATCTATGCCGGAGTTACCGTGATTTTGAAATGTGACATTTAATTGGAGATAAAAGTACCAATGTACCTATTTTACTCTGATCAACTAATAATATTAAATGAGTTGACATTTTTAACTTAAGCATTTCGTTTTACCACCGCGTAGGTCAATGACTAGTATAGTACTAGAGTGTACATTAATCAATAGAAAGTTACACACATGCATGCACCACATTATAATATCTTTATGAAATAACCACACGGTCCCTATTTCACCTGTTCACCGGGTCAACTATACCACTATTTCCGGAAAGCACCTGTCTATATAACTTTCAAACCACATTCTTCTGCAAGAAAACAAACTTTCAAAGCTCAGTTAAAACATCCTTTGATCCATCCCTCTTTTCTTCAATTCATTAACCACAACGTAAAATGTCGACAATGATCAAAGTACTCTTCATGATAGTAATCGCTATGGCCATAGCCATTACTCTTACCGTCACGTTCACAAGCAACAATCATGAAACAACGTACGTTCACTGCAGGAACACCAGTTGTGGCGTCTTTTCCTAAAAGGGTGAGTCGGTTCCTAGCTGAAAACAAAAATCCACGAGCCGCAGACCATTGCAGGAAGGATGATGAAATTTGTTACATCTTGGAAGGTAAAAACTCTACTTGTTGTAACAACAAATGTATGGATTTGAGCGAGGATAAACACAACTGTGGAGCATGCAAGAACAAGTGCAAGTTTACTAGCTCGTGTTGCAGAGGAGAGTGTGTTAACTTGGCTTATGACAAGAGGCATTGTGGGTCGTGTGGTAACAAGTGTATGCCCGGTGGTTATTTCCGGGCTATGCAATTATGCCTAAGTTATTTCATCGCCATACAATTTTTTCATTTTGTTACGGTTGATTCCTTGATTTTTTTGATTGCTTATATTGTGTACAATACGTTCGTAACTTTTGCGTAAAATGCTTAATAAAGCATTTATATACTTCTTCAAATACAATTACATATATACAGTAGTATATTCCTGTTCGGTTCTCCTACACCAAATAATCAAAACTCGTTGTACGTTTCAACAAATAATCATATGCAAAAATTATCCATGGAGCATGCATGGTGAGAAACTAAAAATGAAAATATGTAGCATAACGCATTCAATTTTTTTTTTATAGAAATGTAAACTCCAAATTCTAACTATTATTTTTGGTGGGGCAGCTCAAGCTCTTTAAAGGCTAAAGTCAAGTTTTAAATCAGGTCAATGAAAAGAAATTTGGCCGCAATTTTTTTTTCAAGTATTTAGATTATTGAAAACCATTCGACCATACAATCAGAAGACCGAGAAATATTTAGAGTTCATTAGGAGATTGAAAATCAAAAGACGAGAAAAAGAGGAAATCAAAATTTGTTGTTCCGGTAGTCTAGACGTGCAGAGTAATGAAGCAAACGAATATGAATAAAGCTTGTTCATTTGTTTAAGTTAACCAACAAAAAATCTAAAATAAAACTGAACACTTACATGAATGAATAACTTTTTACGTTTTCGTTTATTATATGATGGCAGTAAAATAAGATAGAGCAAGTTCAAATGAGGGAACAGTGACATCATGCATGTCACTTGCAATTAAAAACGAAGTCTTAGGGTGTGTTTGTTTCATTAAGATGTTTTGGGTTTGAATCTAACTATCACATCTTACTCGTCCAAAGATTTTGTCTTGTTTTGAAAGTCTAAATCTGAACGAAATAATGTTGTTTGACTTTTTGTATAAATGTCCAAATCAAGATTTTAAGTACAAAAAGATTCGTTTTGCAATTTATTTATTAAACCAACGAATGCGATAATAAGAAGATTTTTAAAAAAACAAACATGTAAATATGAAACAACACATTTTTATCATAAATATAACATAGTTAATAAACAATCAACCTATATTATATAAAGTTTACAAAAGATTAATTATTTTTGTTTGTATTATATAATATTTGATAATAAATTATAGCAATAAAAATATATTTAAAACTTAATTCATTTATAAGTATTATATAAAACAATAGAAAATAGTTAATGTCAATATCGAAAAAAACAAGAAAAACTGACCAAAAATATGTTTTATAATTTTGTTTTCTTCTGTTGTCTCCAATTAATAGTTCCATGACTTCCATCCCTCTCTTGCGGGTTACTAACAAACTTTATAATAAAGAAGTATATATTATATGCCATTCAGTCAATTATGAGTTGACATTTTATTATTTCTTTGATTCATCTTCATCGCATATCGTACCGTAAATTAGCAATAACACCGAGTAATAAATTATGAGTTGACATTTTACTACTAGTAATTCTTAACCAATTCTGTTTTACCTTTTACCACCGCGTAAGCCATTGACTATATATCATCCGAGAGTGGTTATTAATCAACACAAACATGCACATTAAGCTAGCTTGTTAACCCATTTCACCTTGTTCACCGCGTATAAATTCCAACACACATTATCACATTCAAATCCATCCAGTCTTTTACAAGAAAACAACATTCCAAAACTCGAATAAAACACCCTTTTGATCCGCCTCTTTTACATTAACCACAACAGTGTCGACAATGGTCAAAATACTCTTCATGATAGCCGCCACATTGGCCCTAGCGATCACTCTCGCTGTTGCGAGCACAGGTGACAAGAATCACGAAACAACATTCACTGGACCACCAGTCGTGGCCGCGTTTCCTAATAGGGCGAGTCATTTCCTAGTTGAAAACAAAAATCCACGAGCCGCAGACCATTGCAAGAAGGATAATGAGATTTGTTACATCTTGGAAGGTAAAAACTCAACTTGTTGTAACAACAAGTGTATGGATTTGAGCGAGGATCGGATAAACACAATTGTGGAGCATGCAAAAACAAGTGCAAGTTTACGAGCTCGTGTTGCAGAGGAGAGTGTGTGAAGTTGGCTTATGACAAGAGGCATTGTGGATCGTGTGGTAACAAGTGCATGCATGGTGGTTATTGCATATACGGTCTTTGCAATTACGCCTAAATTACTTTGACGAGATCAATATTTGGTTTCAGTATATGATTGATATCTGCGAGATTAATATACATGCATACAATATAACTCTTGTGTAAACATACATTTTGGATAATCATATTGAGGCGATCATGTACTATATATATAATCCTCAAGTTCAATAATGTACAGTGTGTAACTCATAATATATATGTTGATGGTAATAATGAAATATAATTATGCAATTCATGCACGTTCTTCACTGGATTTTATTACTGTTAATCTTCGCAGTGCTAGGCTCTATATTGTACAGTTCTTTTTCTATATAAGGGGTAATAAATTTCAGCATAAGAAGAAATTACACGACATGACATGAACCCGACATGTAAATAAATAAGCGGGGGTTGAGGTTATGGGATATGGTTATAAACCCGTCGGGTCCGATCCAAATAGACATTTCCATGGCGTTTCATCAACCACTTGAGTAATGCAACTAAAAGCTAGGCGGGTCAAATTAGTGTTATGATGACTTACTTATTTACGATGAACGAAATAGGATCCTCGTGGAAGATCAGACGTCAGGTCCACCGAAAGCCTCTGCTTTCCTACACACGCGAGGGCCACAAGTCCTCCTTGATTTGGTATGAAGCCAAGTTGGTGCATAAAATAGGAAAGAATCACGTACCATCATATATATGGCTTCGGGATGCAAGTTTGAGTACATTTCAAAAGTAGATTGGCCCATGTACATAATACAGCAATACGCCCTTTTATCTTTGATATGTGAGCCAGAAAGCTAGCTTGTTCCAAAACTACCATAGGATCAAGTGTTGATATATGGCATGATGTATGAAGACGTAGAGTGATTCCGTTAGGCACCAAAGACCTAGAATAACACCGTTCTGCATTAACTTAATATTCATTTTGTTCCTGGTCGTATACCCATATGTGTCTTCTTTAATCGTTACTCTGTACAAAAAAAAAAAAAAAAAAAAATGAATATAAACAAGCAAAAATATATCGACATCCACAAAAGAATTAAAGCAAATAAACCTTTACGAATGGATTATCGAACACTGACAAGCGTAAATGATCAATGAGACTTTTTTTCATACGTTTTGTGTTTCTAACCTCATATATGCACTAAAGATATAAAATGACTAATTTGTATGTTTCTAAGAACTTCAGATAACACTACAACAATCGTGACTTTCGCAGGCGAAATTTCATGGCTTTCGCCGGGGACATGTCCCCTGTGAAACCTTTCCCCGGGGACATGTCCCCGGCGAAATTCCCCCGGCAATACCCTCTCGGGGATACTTTTCCCGGGGACTGGTTACCACCTTTCCCGGGAACACATGGGTCCCGCAGCCAATTGTCGCCGGTCAAACATGTCCGACGTGGCATCTATTTTTGCCGGGGACTAGTCCCCGGGGAAACTATTTTTGAACATTAATTTAAGTACCCTAAATTACGTTATTAGTCCGACGTGACACACGTTTTGCCGGGGACATGTCCCCGGGGATATTGGATACCACTGTTGAGTTAAACCCTTTCACGGGACTTATCCCTACAAAACCGTGACGCCATTGTTGTGTTTCCCTTTCCCGGGACCGTCGTCGGGAAAGTAATAATATGAAATTAGCTTTTATACTTTCATGGGGACATGTCCACGGGAAAATCGACCCATTTTGCGAATATTCACGCAAAATGGGTAATTTTCATTTTTCGTGAAATTTTCGAAAAAATCTACAATGTCACAACTGTTTTTCGTAACTGCTTTATGCTACAACAACACAAATTCGCTAAACATAATATCATATACACCCATCAATCGCTAACATAGTTATCTTTTTCCAAAATCGCCAAAACGGTTCCTAAACCGTTAACGCATGATCATCTACAAAACTATACATAAGCTACCTATCCGCAAATGGTCCAAAACTATACGTATAATCCATTTACAGGAATCCTAGCACATAATGCACATAAACGACATACTAATCCGTGTTATTGTCTACAAACATATCCAAAACGTGTTAAAGTAACATAAATCCGGATCTCAAACCCCATTACCCCCACTATCGTCCCCGGTATCTCTAGACTCACCGGATGGAGTAGCACCAGATCCCGACCCAACCTCTCGAGTAGCACTAGATCCCGACCCACCCGGTGGAGTAGCACTTGATCCCGAGGCGGACTGTAGTCGCCCCGCCAACCCGGAATGACCTCACAAACCCATGACCTCCTCCATCCGACTCCTCCGTGTAGCGAGCTCCTCGGCCTGCTTTTGCACCGCTTCCGCAGTGAGGACATGTCCGCTTCATCCCGACGCCGGAGGCGCTAAAGGTCTTCTTCACTCCACCGCCGGGTAAGACCGACCTACACAGAATATGACCGCTACCGCTACCACCAATCACGGTAGCGTAATCTCGCGGTCATCATGCGGGTCCCATCGGAGGTGCTCTCTTCCCGCATCCGCAACATCTCGCTCGCTTAGTTACAAAAACAAGAAAAGTAATATATAAGTTGTGATGCATTATATTTCATCAAAATGGGTGACTTTGAAAATAAATTATACTTACATATCTAGCCTCGGATAACGGGGACTCAAAGACATCGCCCCTCGTATGGTTCCGACGGTAAAGCTCTATCAAGTCTTCTCCAACCGCCGCCTCGTTCACCGGGTCAACTGTTTAGAAATAAAATCAATAACGACAAACCCAACACCATGTATATATATAAATAAAATGATTTAATAGTTTCTTACAAAGTTATGGCGAATAGCAAAGATACGATCGAGATCCGTGAAGGCTAGAACTCGTGTTCGCTATACGGTTTTGTCGATTGACCTCTGATATCTTTTGCTTCTTGGGGTTTGTCCAAAGCTTAACCTGCAAGAGTTGAAATTATAAAAAATATTATATAAATGAATTATTATAATATTTTTAAGATTTTTCCAATATTTTCCAATAATTCATTTATATAATATTTTTTATAATTTCAAAATGATATTTTGCGTTGAAATTATAGTAGTTGAAATTATTTTATAATTACCATTTATATAGTAGTTGAAATTATTGAAAATTTCTAATTTTTTTAAGATTTTTTTTAGAAAAAATATTTTTTTTTAAATTTGAGAAAATTTCCAACTTTTTTGAGATTTTTTTTAAAAAAATATTTTTTTTATTCATAATTTTTTTTTGAAATTTTTTATTCAAATTTTTTTTGAAATTTGAAATTTTTTTAATTTTTTTCAAAATTTTTTTTCGGAAATATTTTTTTTTCAAAATTTTTTTGCGATTTTTTTTCAAATTTGGGAAAAAAATTCCAATTTTTTTTTTTGGAAATTTTTTTCTTTTTGGAAAAAAATTTCAATATGTTTAAATAGTAGAAAAACGTAAGAAAAACGGACAAAATGTAAGAAAAACGGACAAAAACGGATGAAAACTGATAAAAACGTAAGAAAAACGGACAAAACGTAAGAACAACGGACAAAAAGGGACAAAAACGGGCAAAATCGAAAGAAAATAGACAAAACGTAAGAAAAACGGACAAAAATCTAAGAAAAATGTAAGAAAAACGGATGAAAACCGATAAAAACGTAAGAAAAACGGACAAAACATAAGAAAAACGGATGAAAACGGAAAAAATGACTAAATCTGAAAGTCAATGACCATAAGGACTATTATTGGAACTTTTTTAACCGAAAATAAAGTCAATGGATGACATGTGAAAGTCAACGCAAGCCACAAGGACCATTTCTGTCATTTTTCAAACTTTTTTGACCTGGTAACCTATTAGTTACCGGTCATATTACGTAACATTGTTCCAAATTTGAAAGTATTTTGCGTACAATGGTAATTTTCAAAGTTAATTGCGTACATTGTCTGTTTTGAAAAACCATGTTGCATATCTTTAGTTTTCACCCTTATTATTATTATTATTATTATTATTATTATTATTATTATTATTATTATTATTATTATTATTATTATTGTTATTATTAATTAATAATAATAATAATAATAATAATAATAATAATAATAATAATAATAATAATGATAATGATAATGATAATTATTATTATTATAAAGTGTCGATCCAAGAATTTACCAACGCATCCCAATCCTCTTGCGCCTTGTTCACGGACTTTCTTTTGATCTCTAAATTTTCTCCACCCCACCGCCGTAAAGTTATATTTTTGTACCTATATTTGTTGTCATCGTATCGCTTTTGGAGATAATACTCGACATCACAACAATCGGTCTCCATTCGGCCAAGAATGTGTGGGTGGAGATCAAAGTAGTCTTTGCAATAAAATATAAATAAAAAATATACAAATTTAAATAAACAAACAAGTTTGAATAAATAAACACAATAATTAAAAAATAAAGGTTAAAAAACCTTACGTGTAGATGCTCATGGATGTGGGCCTTGGCCGTTTCGGGAACCTTAGCCCATGAATCGCAAAACATGGGAATCGAGTCCCGTAACACCTCCCCGACATAGTTGGAGAACCAAGAAGAGTGAGGGCCGACGTGTGTATAAAACCCCTCCTAGTTGACCCGAAAATCGATCTACACAGGACGACCATCCAGTGCCCTCTCGCCTTGAGTGCCGTGTTCTTAGTGGGACCACGCACCACCTCCCCGCCTTTCCCAATTTTGGCGTTTGGGTTGGCAGCTTTGGATTTAGAGCCTACAAGTAATCAAATTCAAGTGATGATGACATAAAATAACATTTTATCAATTTAAAATAACATGTAATCAAGTACAGTTTAGTGAAAAATAATTCAGAAATTCTTACGCTGGCAATTGGTGCCTATCCTCATGGAGGGACCACGAGGTGGCGAATTACCTCCATCGCCACCATGAGACCTAGCTACAACATTTGCCATCTGTTAAACGAACATAGAAATTAGTGAATAAACATATATATAATTAAATACATAAATAAATAATTAAATAAATAAATAAATAAACAAACAAACAAATAAACACATTTAACAGTATATATCAACAAGATAATTATAATAATTAAATAAATAAATAAACAAACAAATAAACACATTTAACCACTCGATAACAATTTCATTCAAATAATTAAGTGTTGTTCTACAAATTACAATTCGAGATTAATCTCCCACATCATCATCATCATAAAATTCAACATTATTAGTACTGTCATCTTCATCATCTTCATTCTCGTGGTCATCATCATCATCAGATGCTAAATCATGAGGAATGTGATCATCATAATCAATATCATATTCGTCTTCCACAATAGTGATAATTGGAGGTGGTGCCTCAACTTCCGCTGGTTGAACATCTATATTTATAATGTTATAATCCAATTGATCCAACTCAGCAGAGAGTGTGATATGTGATGAGTTGTTGTCATGTACAACATCCTGATTGTCTTCTACCACAATGATATCCGGGTTCCAAATCTTTCGATGATAAGAATCTTGGACGACCTTCCAATTACCACGTTTACCCGGGAAATCAAGGTAAAAGACTTGTGTTGCTTGTGTTGCAAGAATGAATGGTCCATTTTGAAACGATACACAATCGGTCATAATTTGTGTTATGTTGTTTCTATAGGTACAACGTTTTAGGCGATCACTGTTATTAGTGTCGAACCATTTGACTTTGAACAACACAACATTGAATGAAATATATGAAAACTCGAGAATTTCTTCGTGGCCATAATGCATTCCTCCATTAGGGTTAGGAGTTGAAATTCACTGTTTTGAGTTGAACGACGAATCACGGTCGTGTACAAGAACTTCACATCGCTGACTACGCAAGAGTTGATCGAGATCGCAGACATGATGGTCCACAAGCCAAAGCGAATAATTCAAGCGGTACAACTTGGGTCCTTCAGTACTTTTAATTCATGAATCTATGAAAAGTTAAGAATAGATAGATATGAGTAATAGTCGTTATTTTTACAGGTAATACATACAATAAGTCTACCTTCATCTCAAATCAGCGAGGAAACCCTTCTTGCAAGTCTCGCCAGAAATGCCCCGTAAATGTTCATGATATTAGAATAAGTCGTCGAATAACAACTTACGTGAAACAAAATTTGAAATAAAACGCGTACCTCTTGTACGCGTTCATGTATGGGTCGATTTCATGATCGTTGTGTAGTACGCACCATACTACTTGCTTCATTGTGTTTGCATTAAACCGAACTAATGATAGTTTACCATTCTTTTTTGCATCGATCGAAACTCCTCAAATCGACTTGTTGGCCTTGGACCGTCCTCATTCCGGTCAGACGATTAAATCTCGCCTCAACACCCGAAAATAATGCGAATGAAAGTTAATGCTTCATCAACAATATAACCCTCCGCTATTGAACCTTCGAGCTTAGCTTTATTTCGACATAATTTTGAGTTTTTCATGTATCTTTCAAATGGATACATCCACCTCATGTAAACAGGACCGCCTTCAATAGCCTCTTCCGGTAGATGAATAACCAACCGAATCATAATGTCAAAAAGTCGGAGGATATATTTGCTCGAAACCGCACAAAATATTGATCGCTTGTTCTCTAGCTTTCAACATGTCATCCACCATCAAAGTTCGAGCGCATATTTGTTTGAAGAATGAACAAAGCTCGATTATTGGTGTTATGTGGTTTGGTCCTTCAAGTAATTTTGAAGTCCAGCAGAAGCAACCGTTGCATCATTATGTGATGATCATGAGCCTTCAAGCTCGTTATCTTGCTATCGTTGTCGGTCACTTTATGCTTAAAGTTATATCAAAACCCATCGCTAGTTTAACACCTTTGATGAATTAATAAAAAATCAGATATTAGAATAAGTTGTCAAAATGAATACGCGAATTAATTCAAGAAAGAAATTTTCAAATAAAATGCATACCTTTAATGAATTGACAAAAGTTTTCTTTCTTCGGTTGTGAAAGAGTACGAGGATGAGGCTTAGAGCACTTCCGCTTCCTTTGTTGACGAGCCACAAGTCAAGACGAATATTCAAATTTTGTAAGTCTTGTCTTGCCTTGTTGGTGTCTTTTGATTTGTCATTCATTAACAAAGTACCCAACACACTCTCACACATTTTTTCGATATGCATGACATCTAAATTGTGTTTTAGTGTAAGAAAAGACCAATACTCTAGCTCGAGAAAACAAATTTTTGTCCAATTCAATTCGCGATCGGGATCACGTTTTTGTTCGCACCCCATATCTTGGATGTTTCCACGGGAGACGTTTAGGCAATCTTCTTAGTTGATCCAAGATGCCATCACGGTAAATTCTCTAGAGGGTCTCAGATCATCTACCTCTTTATAGAATGCCCTTCGTTTCTTCCGCCATTTATTGGTCGTGCTTAAGAATCTTTCGTGACCAACATAAGCGGTTTTGTTTAACATGCGATAGTCAAGTGTCTACATTACATGTTGGATATGCCTTGTAACCTTGCCCACTCCACCCGCATAAACTACTTGAGTGGGAAAGTCATTGATAGTCCATAAAACCGCCGCTTTCATACGAATTCGGTGCTCAGAACGACATCCTTAGTCATGACTCCATCTTTCCATAAAGTCTTTAGGTCATCAATCAAAGGCCTCGGTAAATATCAATATCCTTTCCCGGTGATTTGGGGCCGGAATTAACAATGTCAACATAAGATAAGTCTCTCATACATATCTAGGGAGGCGATTGTATGTGGTTAATATGACCGCCACATGTTGTATGATCGACTAAGGTTGCCGTCGGATTGAAACCATCGCAACCAACCCTAACCGGACGTTTCTTTTTCTTTAGCAAATTCCTTCAATACTTGATGTCAAATTTCTTCCATGCTTGACCATCAATGTGGTGTTGCATCTTGCCGTTCTCCCTAGACCGCCCAGACGCATGCCAAGTCATATGTTTTGCGGTGTGTTTAGACTTGTACAAACGTTGTAGTCTAGGAATGATAGGAAAGTAACGCAACACCTTGTTAGAACTTTCTTCCCAGTGTGTTCTTTTCTTTCCATCTACTAGCGCCGCAGATCGGACAAGTATGCAAATCTTAGTTACCCGCCCCGATATAAAAAGCAATCATTTACACAAGCATGTATCGATTCATATCCTAACCCGATAGTTTTAAATGTCTTCTTTATTTCATAGTATGACGATGGCATGTTGTATCCTAGAACAAAGGAAAACTTCCTTCAATAAAGTTAGTAACTCATTAAATGTGGTGTCACTCACTTTACCTTTGACCTTGATGTGCGTAATCTTTGCCATAAAGTCTAATGAAGACATCCACCACAGTCGGATATAGTTTTTCGTTGGCGGTGGCAAGTAACTCCTCATACTCATTACGTTGAGGAATTGCGTCGTTACTTGTCTCGCCAATATTTCCTTGAGTTGGATCATCCGGTTCGTTATTCGGACCAATATCATGAAGAACTCACCATGTCACTCATCCTGTGGTGTCTTGTGTTGTGTATGACTGTTCGGGCATCCGGCTCACCATGATTATACCATTTCAGATAACTATGGTCCCACCATTTGTGTGCATGTGGTCAAACAAAAATTCATGCTTTATCCGCTTTATGTTTAAACAACGAGCACGGGGACATTTTATATTCCCATCAATATTCACCAAGGGCTTGCAATAGTTGCGTAAAGCTTTAAGACCAACTAAAATTCTCACCGTACGTGCTAGTGAGACTCAACTTTTATCAATTGGCATAATCTGCGTTTTAATGAAGCAATAAATAGTTATATAGACTTAAAATGCTCACAAAAATCTACACGTAAACACATAAAGGTGGAATTACCAATTGTGCATTTTCTTCACCTAATCCAACTATGGAAGGCAATCCTAACCCACTCTTTGAATGTTTCGTTCATATGAATGCGTATAATTGAATTTAATATTTGAGAAAATTTTGAAGATTTCCTCAACTCCCCAAATATGTGCATTAAAGACATATTCGTAGGAGTAAAGGGAAACAACGTCGAAATTTTCACAAATAGTAAATCAATTATACGCATTCATATCCTAAATGAGACAAAGCATTCAAAAGCGCCCCAACGAGGGGACTTTCCAAATTAATTTCTAATAAATTAATTTCGGACGGGTTTTCTATGGGATGATTAACTTCGGACGGGACTTTCCGAAATTAATCACTAAAGTCCTAAAATCATTTACAACAGTTCAACACAATCAAATACCATACAATACTAACATATTCGCATTGTCAATTTCGGCTTATATATCACAAGACTCAATTTTCCGGCTTATTTGGAGACTTGTGAGCTTATATAAGTTTATCATATCATAATATACTTATATCAGCCCACAAGTCTCCAAATAAGCCGGAAAATTGAAGCTTATTAAATATTAGCAGGTGTGATATTGATATTGACAAACATATGTATCTCAAATAGTTGCAAATGCAAAACACGATTATAAACGACATAAACCAAACGACTTGCTGGTCTTGACAAAAAACATACCGATTGTGGTATTGGCTCTCGGCTAGCTGGTCTTGACAGAAGGCTGGTCTCGGCTCTCGGCTGGTCTTGACTGTAAAAAAAATCAAAATTATTAATAAAAAATAAAAAATACAACATAAACCAAACACCCCTTGTGGGATGCTGTTTGACAAGATAAACCAAACGCCTTTTCAGTCATTCATAACCAAACAAGAATTCAATTAGAGACACTATGCGGGCTGCTGTTAACCAAACAGTAAATTCAAGTTTAATTTTACATTGGTACTTGCATTGCAGCCTCAACATATTAGGATGGGTGGGCACAGTCTCATTGGGACTCAATGTAGCCGTAAGGTTTGCACTTAACCCCCATTCAAGGATGCATATCAGCATATGCCATATCAGCATATGCTATATCAGCATATGCCATATCAGCATATGCCTCAACATACTAGGATACTTATTTTTCTAAGGATGCATATCAAAGAAACTGCCAAGCAAATCAACCAAGTACACGAAACCTACTTTATGTAGTCTACTAGTCAAAATAACAAATAAGATGCAAAACACTTTGATCTGTTGTTGAAGCAGCCCACAAGAGCAGTCTTCCAAGGGCATTTTTGGCTAGAAAAATAAGCACTAAATTAAGCACTAAAGACTAGGTAATCCAAGACTAGTAAATGGTATACTAAAGAGATCCTACAAGCTAAGGGGCAGCCACTAATGAGCTGTTAACAAGCTAAAAAGAGGGCTGCAAGGGGCTGTTATGGGATTGCTGAGACAGTTACACAGGGCTCAATAGGGTAACTTCAAGCTAGGGAAAAGCTACTTACAAGCTCAAACAAAAATTCAAAAAAATATGGAATGACTACACTACCAACCAAAGATTAATCATACAAGAGTACAAGTTCTAAAATCTTAAATTGAAGAAACTAAAATTCAAAAACAAAAGCTAATTGAGACACACATGGGACTGCATGACAGCTTCTTAAAAACTTGTTTTGCAAATTGACACCAATGAGAAGGATGAACAAGCATATCTAACATCTACTACAGCCATTGGGAGACCCAAACATGGGTCTTGACCCACTCAAGGTGCTGTTCCAAACAACCCTTCAGGGGCAGAAACAAGTAAACAAGTAAACTGCTTATTGCTAACACATAAACAAGTAAACAAGTAGGACGGGCGAGGAGACTTTCGTGGGGACATGTCCCCGCCAACACATAAACAAGTAACAAAAAAAGGAAACAAAACTTACTGGTTTGGGTCTCGGCTTCAGTTCCCGACTTCGGTTCTCAGCTTCGGTTCTCGTCTTTGTCTCGACACAGTCCACTGTACAAAAATAATTAAAAAAAATTAAAAATTAACAAAAATCAGTCTACAATAAAATAAAAAATTAGCAAAAATTAACAATCTCAAAAATTAACAAATAACAAAAAATTAGCAAAAAGTAATATAAAAAATTACCAATCGCAAAATGAGGATAGGGGTTAAGGAAGAAAGAAGATGAGAAAAGATAGAATTAAATGAGGAGAGGGTTTAAGGAAAGAATTATATGAGGAGATGGGAGATGCATCGTGCACAGTGGTGCGTGTGTGGTTGTTGTGTTGAAGTGGTGGAGATGGTGGTGGAGATGGAGATAGTGGTGGAGATGGTGAGGAAGTGGTGGTGCTGTGGTGGTTGCAGAAAATTGAGGAAGAAGATGGTGTATTTTTGGTTTTTTTTTTCCAAGTATGACGACCAGATCGATCAATTATTGAGGTTAATATTTGCTATCTACTTTTACCGGGGACATGTCCTCGATGAAAGTATTTTTTGTCTTCTAGCGAAACTTTTGGCGGGGACGTGTCCCCGGGGAAAGTAATGGCGGGATAAAGTAAAAGAGAGGAGGGAAATGAAATTTTACGCCAAAACTTTCCCAGGGGACATGTCCCCAGCAAAAGGCTTAAATATAAAATTAATATTTTCATTTTAAATAATTAAAATTAATAATAAATCAGTTTAAATTTAATCTAAAAATTATAAAATTATTTTAATTACTTTTAACCTAGGTTGCACAGACACGGCGATACGGCAAAGTTTAAAAATATATGACACGGACACGGCGTGGACACGGGAATTTATATACTTTATATACGTATCATGTTAAACGACCACGTATAGGTGCTATGGTATACGTATCATGTTAAACGACCAAGTATATGTGCTATGGTATACGTATCATGTTAAATGACCAATTATAGGTGCTATGGTATAGGTATCATCTTAAACGACCACGTATAGATGCTATGGTATACGTATCATGTTAAACGACCAAGTATAGGTGCTATGGTATACATATCATGTTAAACGACCAATTATAGGGGCTATGGTATACGTATCATGTTAAACGACCAAGTATAGGTGCTATGGTGTACATATCATGTTAAACGTCCACGTATAGGTGCTATGGTATACGTATCATGTTAAACGACCAAGTATATGTGCTATGGTATACATATCATGTTAAACGACCAAGTATAGGTGCTATGGTATACATATCATTATAAACGACCAAGTATAGGTGCAATGGTATACGTATCATGTTAAACGACCGAGTATCGGTGCTATGGTATACGTATCATGTTAAACGACCAAGTATATGTGCTATGGTATACGTATCATGTTAAACGACCAAGTATAGGTTCTATGGTATACGTATCATGTTAAACGACCAACGACCAAGTATAGGTGCTATGGTATACGTATCATGTTAAACGACCGAGTATCGGTGCTATGGTATATGTATCATGTTAAACGACCAAGTATAGGTGCATTAGTATACGTATCATGTTAAACGAGCGAGTATAGGTGCTATAGTATACGTATCATGTTAAATGAGCGAGTATAGGTGCTACGGTATACGTATCATGTTAAAAGTTTAGTATAGGTGCTATGGTATACGATCATGTTAAACCACCAAGTATAGGTGCATTGGTATACGATCATGTTAAACGACCAAGTATAGGTGCATTGGTATCGATCATGTTAAACGACCAAGTATAGGTGCATTGGTATACGTATCATGTTAAACGACCAAGTATAGGTGCATTGGTATACATATCATGTTAAACCACCAAGTATAGGTGCTATGGTATACGTATCATGTTAAACGACCAAGTATAGGTGCTGTGGTATACGTATCATGTTAAACGACCGAGTATCGGTGCTATGGTATACGTATCATGTTAAACGACCAAGTATAGGTGCATTGGTATACGTATCATGTTAAACGAGCAAGTATAGGTGCTATAGTATACGTATCATGTTAAACCGTATCATGTTAAACGAGCGAGTATAGGTGCTACGGTATACGTATCATGTTAAACGAGCGAGTATAGGTGCTATGGTATATGTATCATGTTAAACGACCAAGTATAGGTGCATTGGTATACGTATCATGTTAAACGACCAAGTATAGGTGCATTGGTATACGTATCATGTTAAACGACCAAGTATAGGTGCATTGGTATACGTATCATGTTAAACGAGCGAGTATAGGTGCATTGGTATACGTATCATGTTAAACGAGCGAGTATAGGTGCATTGGTATACGTATCATGTTAAACGAGCTAGTATAGGTGCTATGGTATACGTATCATGTTAAACGTATTATTATTATTACATAGGTCCAAATTGTTGCAGTTGTCTACTGGTCTCAACTTCCCACTAAAAAAATGTGGCCAAGAATTCCCACAAAAAACATGGCGCCAAGAATTCCCACAAAAAAAATGGCGCCAAAACTTCCCACCAAAAGCTACCAGATCTGCTCTATATATCACATAAAGAAAACTTGAGATCTTATCCCACCAAAAGCTACCAGATCTTATCCTCAAAATCACTCAACCTCACAACCTCTTATCTTCACACAAATTTCAAAACCTGAGATGGAGCCATTTAATCCTTTTATGTGTTCTTGTGGAGCAGGAAATATAAGATTAAGAACATCACATAGAGAATATTCAGTTGGACGACAATATTATGCATGTCCTCTGTCAAAGGTGAACAATCATACATTTCTTATTTAGGTAAATATACAAATAATTGGGTTGTAATCTCTTATAATTTTCTTATTATGTAACAACCCAGAAAAGATGATAATGGGTGCGGATATTTTATGTGAAAGGATGCATTTGACGAGTACTTAAGAACAATCTCTTCTCAAGGTTCTGGATCTGCACCAACAGAGTGCTCGAGCTGCCATGAAAAAGATCTTAGGATAAGCTTGCTGGAATCACAAAAACATGTGCTAGAGACAAGAGTAAGGTTGCTCGAGGCCAGACTTCAAATGGCAAGGATTCCTGAAGACCACGCATGTCAGTTGGATGCATTACTTCATGAGCTGTTAGGTGACATGGAAAATCTTCGTATGTAGTAGTAGTAGTTGTTGTTGTTCTTGTAGTTGTTGTTGTTGATGATGTTGTTGATGTTGTTGTTGTTGTTGATCAAAGTAGTAGTTGTTCTTGTAGTTGTTGTTGTTGATGTTGTTGTTGTTCTTGTAGTATGTATCATCAAGTATTTTTATAAATCAAAGCACATCTTCGGATTTGTAAAGTCGACCATGTTCTTAGTTAACAGATTATGGTGTCCAAACACCCTTTTCCAATACTAACAAACACGAATTAAGAACCATATTAATTCATCATAAATTTAATATTTTTGTTTTTCCCATAGCTATATATCTACCTGCTTCGTCAAGTCTCATCAATAAATCCCGGCGTTGGATAACACGGAGATACAACCCACCGCTCAAAATTCAAGTCTTCGCTTATTTTGACCAAATATTTTGTAACGACAGACGATGGAACTAAAGATATGTCGTTTAATTTTAAAATAGTTTAGGGTTTTACGTAATGAAAAGACTATCCAAGCATCGGGGTTTTAGTTATGTATTAATAGTTGCAATAAAATGTATTTTTTTATAATTACAGGTTTTGCTGGGGACAAGTCTTCGGGGAAATGTTTGGCGGAAATTTTCCCGCGAACAATTAGCATGTTTTTGACTTTGTTCAAACTTTGGTAAAAGTGAAATACACTTTCGGCGGGGACAAGTCCCCGGAGAAAGTATACATTGAATTTTGACTATCCGGTCAAAATTTGTTAAAAATCCAACATACTTTCGTCGGGGACATGTCCCCGCAGAAAGTGTATGTTGAATTTTCCCTAACAGGTCAGCGCATTCATGTGCCACGTCAGATGTAATTTTGTCGTTTATTGACTTTCGCCGGGGACTTTGTGTCCCCGGCGAAAGTCTCCTCGCCCGTCCGTCCGATTGTTGTAGTGTAAATCATAAATATTTTGGTATTCTTGTTTCAGTAACTATGGTATCTTGATTTTATTATCGGAGTAGGATCCTCTCAAGTTCAAAAATGAACTTGATAGGTAAAGTTGTGTTTTGTGTGAGTGTATATTTGAGTTACAATAAAATAAATATTTTGTGATGTGAAATTTTTATATTTTAAGCCAACTGTTCCAATTTACCACCACGGAGGTCATTGGATACTATATTAGAGTGTACATTAATCAATAGAAACATGCACCTCCTTTAAGCTACAAAAAATGATAAAACATGATTTTATTCAGCTAGCAAAAAGCTAGTAAAAGAGATTACATGGTATTTGTGGCTTGTTTGGGTTATCAATCCATTCGATCCAAAAAGGAAACGATTTTCCTACTCTTATGAAGAATCCAAGTGTGGGTTAAATTATTTTTTACTTCCACGATCTTGAAAGGGTAAAAAATATACCGACTGGTTTCTGATTTTTTGTACTGCTAATTGGTTTCGCTAGTTCAAAAATTTTTTTTTTCTTCCTTCGGCCGAGCAACATCTTCCAACCGGCTTGCACAAGTATGTCACAGTTTTTTAGACCTATTTATTATAGGTAGTTGGATACTGCATGACAATGGCGATAAATATAGTTATATAATAAATATAGTAAATGAATTGCTAACCCTACTCTCCTCGCAATTCCTTACCCGCTTACTGAATTCATTTCACAACATCCAAATGTATATGTGTTAGTTATATGTGTTTGTTTGGGTTTTCCGTATATTTCCCTTAACATCATTATTCCCGCATATAAAAATACATTCACAATTTCTTTCCCGTCAAACAATTTCTCAAAAGTAAATGATTTTAATAAATAAAGTTTGTATTGATTGAAATAAAGGTTAAAGTTATAAAAATTTGAATCAAAATAAAATAAACCTACTAAAAATGTAAAAACTAAAAACTTATAAAAATATATCAAAATGGATGTTGAATTAAAAACACAAAATTTTAAAAATATGGTGAAATTAGATCATAAAAAAATAAACGAATTAAAAGATATTTAAATTTAAAATAAAGGTGATTAATTAGTTAGAAGTATACGTATGACCCTATTATCGGAAAGCTCTTTATTTAAGTTTGTTAGAGCCTACTCTTTTGTTATTTTTAGTTAGAGAAGTGACACATGTCACTCAATGATTTGAGTTCCTTATCTTAATATTTTGTGAAGCCCACAACTTAAATGCTTTATATAGTAGTATAGATGTACTCATGCAACTTTTTGGATTCTGCTTAACAAAACACTTGTTATGGAATTTTTGAGGATCCGTGTTGGGTCAATCAAAGGTTAAACCAATACTTAATGAACCGGAACAAATCGGCCTAAAGTACCAATACGTAAACCACTCTGTGATCACTACAAGTTACAACGATACTCTACGATATGATATGAAATTGAGTATTACTACTCTACGGTATATAATTAAGTTATTTACATATTTTACCACATTAAAAAATTCATATGCAGTGAATGTTCTGTGACTGCGCGTTTCTTCAAGTTATAATTACTGACTTAGTTGAGCTACTTAACGTATGACTTCATTAAATGGTTGTTACTCTTGATTTATTTAATTACAGACGTCTCCTTGAGAAATACGGAGTAATTAACTTACAGCTGCATGCATCCCACATTAACTATAACTTTAAACTAAGGGGGTGTTTGGGTCTCTAGACGATTCGGTTTATATTTAACCCTACAAATGAACAAGAAAGGTACTTAGACAAAGAGATTTTATATATGTATGTGTTCGTACGAATATGTGACTATTTGTGCTCGTAGGTAAATGAACAAATATAGACAAGACCGATAAATTAGTGAACGGTCATAAAATCTAAATGTGAGCATGTAAATAGATGAGGTACTCTTTAGGTTACTCGAGGTGAGTGATCTTAAACTAAGATGCACACTGCCTAATCGAGGTATCTTCGTGACCGTTTCTGGTGACCCTTTCTCTTATCACCCCAAGATGTGTATATAGTATCTAGGGATTATTGAAACTAATATTTTTTGTGCAGATACGCTTGAACACTAATTTGGTGGACGTTTCAAATAATTTAGGTGTGCCGCTATATAATGACAAGTTACACTCTTTTAATTAACAAATGAATAGTGAAACAAGCCATCGTAAACACCTCTAAATTAGCAAATTACAGAGAGTCCACCTTGAAGAACAATCAACTTATACATGCAGTTTCCATGCACAAATCGTTAATAAAATCGTAAGTGTATTCTTTACGTACTCTTAGAAAATGGTAAATAAATGTACACGCTGTCTCTAATTCATCTCACATGGTTAGACCCCACCACATGCATTCCACCTGGATCCCCGCCGGTCAACCCACCACCATTTTCGGTCACCCTATATAACCCTTTCAAAACCCTACAATCCTACCTCACACTCCTTCAATCAAGAAAAAAGAAATTAGAAAAACCAATTTGAAGAATTTGAATATATTGCCATGACAAAAACTATGAAGATTATGCAAGTAATCTTCATGATCGCCGCCGTAATGGCCATAGCTATTGCTCTCACAGTCACGATCACCCGTGAAAGTCAGGAAACAACGCTCAATGGACCACCCGTTGTTAACGCGTCTCCTAAAAGGGTTAGTAGGTTTCTAGCAGAAACCAAAATCCACGAGCAGCGGACCATTGCAATAAAGACAACGAGATATGTTACTACTTGGAAGGTAAAACTCGACATGTTGTAACAACAAGTGTATGGATTTAAGCGAGGATAAGCATAATTGTGGAGCGTGCAAGAACAAGTGTAAGTTTACGAGCTCGTGTTGCAGAGGAGAGTGTGTGAATTTGGCTTATGATAAGAGGCATTGTGGTACGTGTGGTAACAAGTGTATGCCCGGTGGTTACTGCATTTACGGGCTTTGCAATTACGCATAATTATATTCTTATGTCACATAATTGATCATGTGTGTTGAGAGGTTGTTTGGTGCTCGATTGATCATATACATAATCCATACATTAATTGTTCATAGGCATGTTATCCTATCAATAATGACCATGTTCATGTGTGGTCGCATAAATGTTGTAGTTACATACTTACGCATTTATAATCAAAATTTATGTTGTTTTATACTTTTATTAATATAAAGTAATACCCAGTTTTGAATTGTTACAATTTTAGTTCTAACAGCAGTTTCTAATATATATTCCAAGCCCACAAAATATATTAGCTAGTCTTGAAGGCTACAAGTAAATAAATGATATGTGGTGCACCAAAGGATACATCATAATATCAACAAATATATTTCATGCATTCATGCATGTTGTTTGCTTGATTATTTTGATATGGAACCTTTAGTCGTACGTGTTGTATGTATGCATTGATAAAGTTACACATAACTCTAGCTTTTAATCAAACGAAAGGCTAAAGGGTAGTTTAATTGTTGATCGATGTCATAAATGATCAGGTGATCGATTAACATCGTAAAATGGCGAGTGACAAATATGAGTTGGCAAAAACATGTAACTAGAGGTTGCTATTTTTGGCAAGCAAAGGTGAAGGCAAGTTCCTGTAACCTTATTTCCAGCTAAGAATAATCGTTTGCTTAGAAAGTAAAGAGTAGAAAGCTTTGTGTGTTTCATATTATAAGTTTCCCATAAAAAGTCGTCTATAAACACATGACGCGCGTTTCTTGCAAAATACATCTTTATATTCCCTTTTTCACCGTCCGTTCTATATATTTTTCTTTCCTGCCTGGTTTACCTTTTTATATACTTGTTGTTTTATCAAAAATTACCGCATATAAGTGTACAACTTTTGCATGCATGGAATAGCTCGCTAAATGAATTATAGTTACATTTATGGGTGCTTATATATTGTTGGTTAATTACTTAAAGGAAATGATCGAAGTTTTGAAATGTAATTTTAACAATTGGTTGGTCTCTTTTTAACCGACACTAAGCCCGAACCAAGCATTTTCTCATTTGATGATCTTCGGGTGATAAACATGTTCAACTCCCACAAAAGGGGTTCAAAATAACCCACTTTTCTTATATAATGCCTTGAGACTCCTTGATAAACTTAGCCGCACAACAATTTATAATGTTGTACCTTTTAAACTTGTTGTACATTTTAAACTAACTAAGTTATATAATTACTCCTCGTGTTAACTGATGTGTTTAAAATAGTTTTGTTAACTAATAAGTAGAAATAGTTTAAAAGATTTCAACAACGGATTTTTCGATATTATAAATTTTCTTATTAGAAATGAATGAAATAATTTGACAAAAATGTTTGCAGAACAACAATTTTAGTTAAATGACAATTGATGTGATTTCCTCTCTAACTAAAACACAAAATGTAGGTTGAGGTTTAAGTATGCACTTATATTTACTCGCTCAAACGTTCAACGACTTAAGTTTAATTCGAGGAGTAAATGCTTTTTAATGTGTTTCACTTTAATTCCAAAAGGTAGGATTTATTCCACTACAAACATTTGTACTAGACTCCATCATTTTTTTTTCTTGCAGCAACTCCCCCAGGTTTGCATGTTTTATCTTTCTCAAAACCCACTCTTACACTCATTCTTTTTACAATAAATAAGACTCCAATTCTCATCCATTTTCACTAGTTCAAAACACAACTCACACGCGTAAAATTTATGCATTTTTTAGGCAGCAAGGACAACGAAATTAAAGTGGTAAAATATTTGGGTAACTTGGGTAAGAGATTGGAGTTGTTAGAGTAAAGATTCGGATGCAAAGTTAGGGTTTTAGTGTGATTTTGGGTAGTTATTGGGCATATTCTCGATCTTTCATCCACCAGCTGATTGTAAGCATTTAAGACCCATTTCATACTCATTTTATATTTACATATCATTACATGTCTTTGTTATATCACCATTATATGATCTTTATGTTGAAAATGTGATTTAATGATGAATTGGTAAACTAGTATTCTATCCATATTTTAAGTTTTGTAAACTATCATGAAACCATCTTAACCATTTTTTGGGCCAAGCTAATTTTCACATACCTAAATATATCACTTAGGATATTCCCGTCGAACTTCATATTTTTGAAGTTGATTTAGTATTTTAATAAACCACATTACTCACATTATTCAAAGCAGGCATGAATCTAAGTTCGGTTAAGTATTTTGTAAAAACAACCACTTTGGACACTAGATAAGTAAAGCTGGTATGAATAACTATTTGTAAAAGACACTAAACCTAACCACAACAATTTTAATGGTTTCGAGACAATAAGTATGAAGGAGATCACGAACCGTAGAAGATAGGTTATGTTTTTGATTTTAGCGATTTTGACATACATGTGTACTTTTGATTTTATAAAATAATTGGTAAAGAATTGAGACAAGTGGCTTACATTTTTGGAAAGTAGACTCAAAAAAATGAACTTATGCTTTTTAACCAAGTAATTCAATGTGATTCCCAAACCTTGGATCTACTTAGCTTGTATGAGTATATTGCTTTGGATGATTCCAAAACAACTATGAATGAAACAAAGCTTAATGCTAGAAAGTATCGGAATATACTTGTTAACACTTAGAATAATAACTAATAGAGCGATAATAATGCAATGGACAAAGTATTAACAAAAGCGCTTCAATATTATTAATCAATATCTGAGATACTTTAGCTAGTATCGGGTATACAACCTTGAAGCTTTACATAGAATAAGATATCTCTAAGTATAACCTAGGACCTCCTTTATAGGTTAAGGAGTCTTTTACAAGAAAAATATCTACGTATATCTTCTAATTACATAGAATATATTTTTTATAACCTTCAATCTTTCCAAAACTAACGGCGGTACTAACGCTAACTAGCGATACTATTTGCTATACCTAGCGATTACTAGAGCCGGCAATACTAACTTATACATGCGGTACTAAGTGTGAAGCTCTTATATTTCCCAACAATCCCCTCTAAACTTGTGAGTAGCCTTTAATGACAAGTTTCTTGATGCGGACTCAAAGATTCTTCCAAACATCACTTTCCTCTTGCAGTCTCCATTGATTGGTCACACTAATTCATTATCTTCCTTCTTTGGTTATCTTGCCATCTACAGATCTTATCGACCATGTGGCTTGGTCTACCTACCCCATCAATGGCTACCATAGCCTTTGAAGATGACTCTTCCCCGTTAGTGGTATGCTCGTATTCCTACCTTCCTATGTCCTTGGGCTCCATGTTCCCAGCAAAGTGTCACATCTTCCTGCGGTTGTAACTTTCAACTTTGGACTTGTCAAAGCCGGTGAGTTCATTTTTGTGGATGATGATTTTCTTCCATGTCTTCTAGAAGAACTTCTTTGCCCTCATACTTAGGAGTGCCACTACCATGCTATGTCCATCTCTTCCAGTTCATCCTCGTTGATCGCTCGGATCATCATGAACAACCGAGAGATCTATTGGTTTGGTAGCTAGGAATGCATACGGTGGCATCGCTAGGGTAGTAGTGTTTTGACTGTAGTATAGCATGCCAATATTAGTACTAGCGGTACTAACTCCAATGATCATCATTAGTGCTGCATCGATTACTGGTTGAGCCAAAATGCCATATTTGGTGACTCGACTTCTGCAGGTTAGTGATGGTTTCCTAACTTGTTGCTCGACAATTTTAAACTTGTTATCGAGATCAACAAGAGCCATTTTTCAAAGTCGGTTTGTTACTCCGAACAACTACATGTGTGCTCCACTTTCGATTGGTAGGCTTCTCATGAACCTAGAGTTCACATCTTCAACAGAGATATCCACCCCGGATGACCAACTTACTAACAATACTTTGAATCAATTGTATACAAAATCAAGAGATTATGGTGGTTGCATAAGTTTTCAAATTCTTTGCTTCAATAGAGTCTTACGGGTCTTCTACGGTGACTTCATTCCACCAAAACCGACTTGAACATCTTCTTTGCATCCTTATGCTTGGGTAGGTCGTGATTGTTCATTAGGGAGAGACATAAGTAACAAGCCTTTTGCCTTCAAATCATTTTTCTTATAATCTTTTCATCATTGGATATAGGCTTTGGAATGGTTGAAGGCTCTCCATCTTTTCTGGAATAGGCACTTTGATGAAAAATTTCCATTTTCAATGATCTCAGAGATTGTAATCCAACATCGGAAAATACTACTAAATCTTGATCCTCCACATCATATTCTCCACCAACAACTTGGGGATCTTTGTAGCGACATGTGATTGGTTGTTTTCAAGTTCCATTGCTTCTTTGTTGGGATAAACCTCTTGTCTGAGTTTGGAATCTGTGAGCTCGATACCACTTGTGAGTCCTAAACCTTGGATCTACTTAGCTTATATGAGTATATTGCTTTGGATGATTCCAAAACAAATATGAATGAAACAAAGCTTAATGCTAGCAAGTATCGATTTACTTATTAACACTTAGAAGAATAGCCAATAGGACAATAATAATGCAATGGACAAAGTATTAACAAAATGCTTCAATATTATTAATAAATAATATGGATACTTTAGCTAGTAAATCGGGGTATACAACCTTGAAGCTTTACACAAAATAAGATATCTCTAAGTATAACCTAGGACCTCCTTTTATAGGTTAAGGAGTCCTTTACAAGAAAACTATCAGCGATATATATTCTAATTACATAGAATATATTACATTACAACACCATCGTCTTTCCAAAACTAACTGACAATACTAACTCTAACTAGGTATCTTGATTGCTATACCTAGCGTACTAAGTTATCGATACTAGAACTAGCAATACTAACTTATACTGCCGGTACTAAGTGTGCACTCTTCTATTTCCCAATATTAAATTAGAAAAACAAGTGAGAAATGGTTTGATTAAGATGGAAGTTTTCTAAAATAATGTAATAGCAAGTCGATTTTTATATATATAAATCAATAAGCTGAAACACATTTCACAAATCGGGACTTTGATTTATTGAAAGTAGACATGTTTATCAACATTTAGAAAGTTTAATGATTAAAAACAAGTTAGAAACAAAGTAGATACGCCTATTCGAGCGGACTTTATTTCAATCAACAACTTTTAGTAGTTTTAGTCAAGGCTTTCAAGATCGTGTGTAAACTTGTAGGATCGTCACGAGTTTACGTGTTCACTAACTAAAATCGTGTGAGATCATGGTAGGATCGCATATGTGGTAGGATCGTAAGTAAGATCGTGGGATCATGCGTAAGATCGTAGAATCGACATACGATCAAGGTTAACTTTTTTTTAACTTTTTCTATCTTTTAAGTCCATCTCACTTGCTTAGGCCAAAAAACAAACGTGTGTTTTACTAATGTCTAATAAGTAAACCACTGTTGTTTCATTTTCTAAATAGTTTATAGTTTATACATAGTTTTCTACTTTTCTAAATAGATTATAGTCTAAAAGTGTTCAATAATTCAATTTACTTTACTTCATTGTGATTAAACTAATCAAAGGGTATGTTTTGGAATGCCACTAATGCAATGTTTTTTTCCTTGAAATCATATAGATGGCTCGTATGTTATGAGACATTTACTAAAATTCCCTTAAATCGTTAATTTAACGATTGAAACTTTGTGTTTCATTATTACTTTGGTGTTTGAAATTTGAACTTTGTCATTTTAAGAGGATATTATATGAATTTATCTTTGGCGTTTAGTAAAAATGTAAAGCGTTTGACTTGTTTATCTGTTTACACACTATGACAAATTGGTAGGATCGTGGGATCGCGATCCGATCCTCGATCTCGATCTTAAAGACAAAACGATCCCAGCGCGGGATCGCGATCTTGACGACCTGGTTTTAGTTATTAAAAATACCTTTTGATTATTTTTATTAATATTTTGACTTCGTAGCTTAATAAAACCTCACTACAAGTGTATAAGGGTGATAAAATGTTTTAAAACTCATACGCATTTAGTACATATTGCATTTTCCTAAACCGACTTATTTACTTAGGTCGTGGTTAGGATCGCTTATTCGTTGAACATACTTACCGTTTCGGTATTCATTACTTACTCAAGGTGAGTTCCTAGCCTTTATTACATGTTTATACTTATTTTGAAATACTCGATGTGAGGATACATTGATTATTTTACACATGAACACAAGTACATAAAACATTTACTTATTGTCTAAGTTACCACATTTGTGAATATGTCCCCATTTCTCATGAACCGTTGATTCACCCATCGTGAATTTGTGAATAGCTCCAGCGGGTAGACACCCCAACGGTTTGGTAGCTCCATTGGGTAGCGAGCATATCATTTAGGAACATTAGCAGCTAGGCTAGAGCGCACAGGGACATTTACAAATATGGTATTTATGCATCATCTTCATCCATTTGTGTCTTGGATCTTTGTTATACATTTGTATCATCACTTTGTATCATTAAACTAAATTAGATAGTTTATGTGTTTGTACCAAAAAACACGAGGTTTATTATGTTGGGCTACGAAACATAACAAGTTTGATTGTACCCGAAGAAGGACTCGGTATTTAGCTTTGTACTGGATAAAGTGTAAGCGACGTTAAGTTGTTTCTACCTCAAACTAGGACCCGGTGTTTAGCTTTGTGCCGGATAAAGTGTAAACGTTGTGTCACGGTTTTCTCCGCGAGAAGGGAACTTGTTGATCTAGTGAAGTAACTCTCGAGTTGGGTACTTTCGACCAGAATGGAGTAGAGCGAAGAAGGCTTCATGACGAACCACTAAAATCACCGTGTCTGGTTTGCAATATCTTTTATTTATCTTTCTATCTTTATATGATCGTATGCTTGTGTTGTGTCTTGTGTTTTGTTTGTGTTGTGACTACATGTTTTACTTCATGCTTTATATAGTCTTTATTATCATGGACTTTATCGTAAGCTTTTTATATTATGTCACAATTGATCGGAAATTTGATACAAAAGTTTTAAGTTTTTATGAAAGCATATCCCCCAACTCTCTCGTTTTCCATATTATGGTCAATGAATGTGAAGTAATAAAAGATAGAAAAAGTAATAGAAGTAGAAATGGAATATCGGGAATGCGTAAGTAGGATGACTTATAATCTTATTATTTAAAAGGATTTAGACGCCTCTTTATTTAAATAAAGAAATGTAAATCCCCAAACCATAAATTTATGAATTCCTTACTTACATAGATTGGGACGCTTTTTTATGTAACAAATAATTATAAATGAGTGGGCTTATGTGTAGTCAATGTGGCATGAGTACAAGTCAAAAACGGGAAAGGAAAAGTGAAACACGTTAAACCTTGTAAAGAAATAAGATAGATTTAAATTGAATTAGTTGATGACGTTAAAGTTGAGATAAATGTCCGAAGCCTTCGATACATGTGCCTAGAATAAAGGTCAATGAGTGAAAATTTTGAGTTAAGATTATAAAATGTCTTGTGACATTGGTAAAATAAAATAAAGGACCGTAATAGGCGTGGTGGCATTAGCGCACTTTATGAAGATTGTGATAATATTAGTCAAAGTCGACTTATGTGAAGTCAAAATTGCAAAACTTTCAAGTGACATGTAATCCTTGTTGAAAATTTTAAAAAGAAATGAGAAAAGCAGGTATTATAGTGAAAAGGTTAATAAAATGATAGAATGGCAATGGTAAAATGTGATGTGACGTCATAGGGTAGTTAGAAAAGGCGAAATGTGATAGAAATAAGAATGAAAGTGTGTAGTTAATGGATATGTTATAGTATGACTAGTGTTGCAAAACCATGTAGATTATTGCACCTTGATTAGCTTTGAGCGTGTTAAGATAAAATTGGATGATGATATAGATAAGTTTGTGTATGGACACAAATGTTAGACAAAAAAGATTTAGGGACGAAAATCTAAATAAGAAGTGAATTGTAACACCCATAACCGGTTTCTTGGTACTAATTGTGAGAATGCCATTGCATTAAGTTAGCTATGACTTTTATGAGTTGGGAGACTCGATTTGAATAGTTAGTCAACCAAAATAAAGTTAGTAGTCAAATCTAAAGTTAAAATGTATTATGTAGTATGGTTTTAAAAGTATTATGTGACCAAAATAATAGAAAGGGGACTTGAGGGGCAAATGTGTTACATGGCCAAACTAGTACCAAGATACTTCCATAAGATTCTTATTTTTAGATATATCTCAAGACTTCCACACACTTCTCATTATCTTAAGAGAGTGCGTGTCGTAAGTTTCAAGATGGATGGAGAAGAACGAGAGTTTTGCTATATCATTTTGAAGGAAGATTAATGTATAGATTCAAGTAATGAATCCTTAGCCATGTCCATATGCAAGTATTGGTGATCATTGGATATGTTTCAAGTAGGGTTGATCTTGGTGGCGATTGTTAGTAACTTGGCTATAGAGCCGGGGTAAGTAACCTTGGTTTTAATATGTTTTAATATTGATGTGTTCATATTTTATAGACGAACAAAGGTGCTACTGAACACGGATGGCATTTTAGAACAAATAGAATACATGGAGACTTAGTTAGCTCAATAAGTGTATTTTAGTTCTTGGTTATAGACTAACCAAGATGCGTGTTGTAATAATAATGGGTTTGATGTTTGTTATGGTGTGTTATAGTTGACGTGTTAAAGCTCAGCGATGTTATAGTTGATGTGTTAGAGCTTAATGATGGTTATAGTATTATCGGGGTTATAGTTTGGTAGGTTTTATAGTGTTATAGATGTATATGATGTATAGTAATGGACTTGGACTATTAGTAAATGTTCACGATGCTAATATGCATGATTGATGTATTATACATGTTCTAATCCGGTTACTTACTAAACTAGAGCTTACCCTTTAGTAGTTGATGTTTTATGTAGGTCAATATGATTCAAAATAAGGTCTTGGATTAAGACCCTCGGTTTGAAGTAGAAGGTTTGGAAGTGCGTTGTTTTATGAATATGACCACTAGTAGATATCGAGCTTGAACAAGTTGAAACCTATTGAGTCATTGAGTCAAGTGATTTTGAAATGTAAAGTGTATTTGATGTTTTATTCAGTTGTAAAGGTGTAATTGCAAAAATAAAAGCGTGTCAAGGTCTCGTGTTATGGATATGTGTTAAAGTGTTTGTAAAGTAGGTCAAAATGGGTGTTTGGAAAAACCACATAAAGCATACTTCCATGGGTCGTTGAGACCAAATATATTTATGGAAATGATGTATATGTTGTTTAAATGAATTCGGAACTTTTGATGTTATGCCGAGTTATAGAGTGAATTTTTTAGTTAAAAGGTGAAAGCAGGACAACAACTTGTGCAACATTTTGTGTCAACTTTGAAAGATCGTAGAGGATTGAGCGTCCGTTAAATTAAGTTGAGGTCAAAACCAAAATTGTAGTGCCACAGAGTTTACTTTCTAATACAATTGGTTACAAGTCCTAATTCCAAGTTTAAGTGGGTCAAATATGCAATTTACAACTAATTGTCGGAAAAATAGTAGGTTGTGCGAAAAATGGCCATGTTTGAAATTTAGTATAAAATCAAGCATAAGTCCTGCAGAGAATCGTGCCACATGTCATTTTAAATTATTTGAGTCTACTCTCATTTAAAAATACTTTTAGAGGCTAGTTTGTACTGAGAATCAGTTTTGATTATTAACGAGAAAGTCATTCGGTCAGTCGTTGCGCATTTTGGTCAAATCGGGAAAGGGTGGTTTCACGCGGGTTTTCACGTGAACCTTTTTAACTCGGGATCATTTGTAAAGTCGGTTTGGTAACTACTGAGAGACTACTAATTTTTGTGTCAAAAGCAGGTCCCAGATTTAACCTAGGGGTTAATGATCTATAATCTCAAGTATTTGTTACATAAACGAGTCCTAAAATTTAACCTAAGGTTGTTTTGTAATTGCAAGTAATGGGAAACCTAAGGATTGTTTTGTAATCATAAGTAATGGAGAGACATTTTCTTTTTCAAATTTGGATACTTTTTATTTGCTTACGCATAAACCGTAGAGATGTTTATGTAATTTTTTGTTACACAAACGGTCTTTAGAATTAACTTCATCTTTCTTTATGTAATCGTAGTAAATGGTAGGGACTTTTTTTGCAATATTTTAGAGACTATGTTTGTAATATAGTAAGTAAACCACATGAATCATTTTGCCATTTTGTTTGATGCTTACTATTTGATGAATAGTATGCATTTGACAAATATTTATATCTAAAAAAAAGGAAACTATAAGTAGTTAAAACTTTTTGTTTAAAAGAGCGAACATTTTTTTATGTAAGAACCAAAATTAATACCGTGGATAACAAAATGGGAAGTAAGAAGTATAGAAACAATGACTGACATTCTGGTTTAACGAAATCTTACGATTTTATGATACTACAAAGCAAAAACGATCCCGATCCTACGTAGTATCTTTGCGAGATACTTAATAGGATCCCGATCTTGACCGTATGATCTTAAAATCTCGATCGATCCGATATTAATTTTCTCGAACCACAAGCTAAACAACTACAAGTTTATATATTACGTTCCGTACAATATGAAAACAAGAGGCTAATTGTATTAAATACCTCATCATCATAATTTTGACATACATATTTATTATATATGATATATAATAATATGTAGATTATGAATTTTTTGCAGACATATAAAAATGACACTATATTAGGATCTTAAAATCCGATCGATCTTACGATCACGATCTTGCAAAGACAAAACCGATTTTAGGTAGGATCCCGATCTTAAAACCTTTCTCCAAAATTGTTAAAATTTCAACCACATTATATGGGAAACATTTTATTTAGTCAGTGTTGTAAATTTCGGTCATGGAGGCCGATATATCAGCGCCATGGTGGTTGGCGGCGGTCCAACGCCACCGAAATTCACTAATCGGTCAATTTATTGGTCCTGGTCAAACTCGGTGCTTGGCGGTCAAAATCGGACCTATTAAATCGGTCAAAAATGGTGATGGTGTTTTCCGATGGATCTATTTTGAACGAGGGAAGAGGATAAGTTGTGCCTCGATGTGCGACAAAAGTTTCAAAGGTTTAGTTTTGTTCTGTATTTCGTGGCTTAGATCTGTAATGGAAATGATGAGCTAAGTTATATGTTCGATTTAACTAAAGGAGCAAAAGGGCTATTGTGTTTTGAGATTAAATGAAAAAAAGAGAGAAACAAAGTGATTTGTTATTTGGTTTTGAATGGCTACCGTGGTTTTTGTGTTGTACAAGAAGGAAAGGTAAAGTATTTGTTTGGTGGGTGAATAAGAAGACAGGAAGATGAAGATTAGATTTGGATGTGGTTGCGTAGTTCTTTTGTGAGAGGATGGGGCGTGTGATGTTGAGAGAGTGGATTTAGGTTACAAATAAAATAAAAAGAAAATTAGGGATTCTTCTCTTATATAATCGTTCTATGTTGTGGTTAGTACTTAGTGGACTACTTAATGGGCTGCGAATCTTTACATATGAAATCTGTTGGTCCAAAAATTTTATTAAAATGTTGATTTGGTCTTAGTTAGTTATTTATTGATGATGGTCTAAAGGGGTTTTTACTATTTTTTTATTGGGCCTAGTTAGAGGTGGCAAAACGGGCGGGCCGTCGAGCACGGGCATGGGCTAAACGGGCATGGGCTAAACGAACGCAGACAAACAGGCACATGTTATACAAATCTTTAATAAAAGACCTAAAACGACGTGAAATAAATTCCTTAAATGTAATATCTTATTTATATTAAAAACTTAAATATATTATATAAAAAATCTTTAAAACGATCGTAATGTTCTACAAATGAGAAAAAAGTGTCCGTTAGTGCCCATTTAAGTTTTTAATGGGTTATATGCCCATTTCTACAAAAAAAAATGAAGGCTAAATGTGCCTAAATCTTTTAAAAGTTTGCCCATTATCTCATCTTTTGCTTTTGAGCACATTTTGCCACCTCTAAGCCTAGTTAATTAGTTACAAATGGGCCAATTAAATTATTCAATTTGATTTTAAAATTAGTTTTTATGTTAATTAAGAGTGGAAAATATATAACTAAATGTATATACAATGTAAATTTTGCAAAATATTAAATATAATAATAAATTTATAAAAGATATAAATTTGTATATAAAATATATAAATATTTTCTAAAAATAAATTCCTTTATAATTTGTGCCGCCAAAAATCCGATATATCGCGCAAAACCGATTTACCACTTGAAAGTGGTCGATCACCGACCGATTTTTACAACAATGGATTTAGTTTTAGTTCTTGTGGAAAACTTTGGACTAAAACCATACCACACAAATTTCCTATATAGAGATATTCAACCACGTTATCCAGATTTCTTACATCGTCAACGGATAACGCGAGTCGACACCGGACCTCGCGTCATCGGCTATGGTGCCGTACCAACGATCCACGCTATCCATATTTCTTTTATTTAGTTATAAATTTGAACGTTATTAAACTGACTAAAAATGTGAGCGTTGGGTAGTCAAACTATCTTTTTGCATCAAAATACCCACTTTTTCTAAATTTTACTCTTTAAAATTCTATAAATACCTTATTAATTTTCTATTTTTACACACATTTCTACCTATAAACTCAACAATAGTTCTCTTATTTCTACCACTAAAAATGAATCCCGAAACAAAAGTGGATCAACTCCATGCTCGTCGACCAGCAAAATCAAATACCGAATTCCTCATCTTCCTCTAACCCTAACACACCAACATCTGCAAATTTCATCACCTCAAACGCAAATCAACTACCGCCATTCGACTCGCCATACCAAATCCCAAACCAATTCCTCAACTTTAAACCATTTGCCAACCGATTTACACCTGAACAATTTCAACTTTAACAACAATTCCAACCAGGGACGGAGCTTGAACAATCCTATTGGAAGGGCCGAAATGTAGTCGTAATAATTTTGAGGGGCCAAACCTATAAATATTTTACATGTATACTATTTTTTAAAATAAACACACACTTACAAAAAATGAAGCTTAGTAGTCCTAGATTTTGAGGGCCACAACCCTTTCTTGCCCTATATAAGCTTCGTCCATAATTCCAACAAACCTAAATTTTCTAACAACAATCCAACAACAAACACTATATCAACCTTAATTTTCCTAACCACGATCTCCACACCTGCAACAATCCGAAACCACCAGACCGTCGTCACTCCTATAACGTTGCAAGAACAAAGCCAAAAAACCTCGAGAAAGTTTTAATTGTGAGGTCCATGTGTCTCCACCAGTTTTGGAAGGAGGGTATTTTTGTGCTAAGTTATAGGTTTGTTGTTATAAAACAAAGAGTAAATTGCAAAAATCGTTCTTGTGGTTTGGTCAAATTGCACGTTCGTCTTGTGGTTCCGAAACCGCTGAATGTCGTCACTCCTATAACGTTGCAAGAACAAAGCCAAAAACCTCGAGAAAGTTTAATTGTGAGGTCCATGTGTCTCCACCGTTTTGGAAGGAGGGTATTTTGTGCTAAGTTATAGGTTTGTTGTTATAAAACAAAGAGTAAATTGCAAAATCGTTTCGTGGTTTGGTCAATTGCACGCTTCGTCGCCATGGTTCATTAAGTGCAAAACTCGTCTTTATTTTGCACTGTTTGGAATCATTTTGGTCATTCGGCACTAACTTTTTAGAAACAACACGGACGATTTTTGCAGTGCCGAAGGTAGGGGTGAGCATGGTGCGGTTTGGTGCGGTTTTTGACTAAAACCGAACCACAACCCGCACTTGCGGTTTTTATGAAAGTAGAAACCGAAACCATGCGGTTTTTGCGGATTTTCGGTTTATAAAGTCGGTTTTTGCGGGTTCTAACCGCACCACATTTATCCATCTTGTGATTTTGGGCTTGAACTCAATAGTAATATTGGGCTTGATGTAAAAACACTATTATAACAATACCATTTGAATTAAAACTAATAACACAAACATTCTAGTTCCACTGCAAGAAATAATAAACTAAAATGAAAGTAAGATGATAATTTGCATGGTTGATTAAAGGCTTGAACTTGAAGACTAAAAGCATACAGTTACAAGTTTATAAATACATGTAGGGATACAGCTCAAAATTACATGCATTCTTAGTTTTTTATGTAATCAATACATCCAAAAGTTTGAAAACATAATAATATTTCATCTGTTGCTTGTTGTCTTCTTAGTCCTTGCATTAGTTCAGATCTTCATCCATTGAAGACTCATTACATGGTTTTTTTCCAGTTGAAAACATCTCTACAAAAGGTTTACATACAACATGTTAGTAGTAAAAAAATAAAATAGCATACTGTTAAATATATAAACTCTTACCAAGTTCAATTTTAGCCAAATTATCCACGAGGTCTTCGAGTTGTTGGCCGTTAACTTGCATATCTTCCACATCAGCCGGTGTGGACCGTAACCAATCTTGAGTGCAAATTAAAGCTTGCGGTTTTGGGGTAAGAGAGCTTCTAAATTTATCAATAACCCTACCACGGTACTAAATGCCGACTCCGAGGCAATCAGAGATTGGCATTGCTAACACATGCCTAGCTACTTGAGAAAGTATAGGAAATTTCTCTGAATTTTGTTTCCACCAACCTAAGACATCAAACTTTGCATCCCTTCTTTCGTTCCCATCACGTAAATAGATATCAACTTCAGTGTTCTTGATCCCTTCTCGTTTTTCCATATACTTTCCAAAACCACTCTCAATGTCAACTTTCAAGCGACTAGCAACACAAGTAGGAGTAGAAGATGAAGCAACAGGTGTGTTTTGATCTTGTTCTTTGTCTGCTTTCATTTTGTAATGTTTGTACAGCTCGTTTAATGTAGATTTCACACGTTTTAAAACTCTCCTCTTTTAGAAAGATCCTCGCCATCACTTTCAAACATTTCCTCATCGCTTTCTTCAGGTTCACCATAAATCAATCCCAAACAATACTTGAGATAATACAACTTGTTTCATGGATCTAAAACCAATGCAACATGCAACAAAAAGTTCATATTATCCAAATTGTCCCAATATTTGTCGTACTTATCTTTCATCGAAAAGCCATTTTTTCTTTTTTTCATCAGTATGTTCACACATTTGTGATATGGTTGCATGCATTGTAACAAGCTCACCAAAGAATAAATTAGCTGTAACATACTTAGAACCTGAAATCTTCTTTGTGACACTGAAAAAGATCCTCAAATACTCCATTATTGACCTATTTATTTTAAAAACCAATTAACATATAATATATTACTTAAATATATCATGCTTGAATAGAAAGTAATATAGGTAATTTTATAATACCTTGCATACTCCCAGTCTTCCTCTTCTGGAGCCCCTAAAACTCTATCATTCTTTTTTCGCTTTCTACTTCGGGTACTATCCTCGCCATCATCCTCAACTTCATTACGAAAGTATGATCGATAATTGGGATCTATAACTTGAAGCCTGCAAGAAACAAGTAGGTTATGTTATACAAACAAAGATGTAACAAGTTTACATTAAATTTCTAGAAACAGGTTATATTTAAGTTTTACCTATCAAACGCTGACTTCAACTTCAACGTTTCTAGCATTAGAAATGTGGAATTCCATCGTGTATCCACATCAAGACATGGTTTTCTTCCACAATCTATCTTTTCAAAGCGACACTCTCTTGAGCTAGTCAACCTAGCAGGTGATGATCTCAAATACCTCACCGCATTTCGGATCTTGTCAAGCGAATCGATATGCTCTTCCAGACCATCTCTCACAACCAGATTTATAATATGAGCGCAACACCTTAAATGCAAATACTTGCAATCCAACACTGAATTAGGTCCCTTAAGAAGAGTTTTTAAAAATTTAATTGCACCATCGTTAGAAGAAGCATTGTCAACTGTTATTGTAAAAACACGATCAATGCCCCAATCTTGTAGACAACGATAAACCAACTTTCCTATTGTTACGCCCTTATGATTTGCTATTTGACAAAAGTTAAGAATCTTCTTCTTCAAGTTCCAATTTTCATCAATCCAGTGGGCCGTAAGACACATATAATTGTAATTTTGAACGGACGTCCATGTGTCGGTAGTAAGACACACTGTTTGATTCTTCAAAAGATGCTTGAGCTTAATTTTCTCTTCTTGAAACAAAGATAAACTATCTCTAGCTACGGTCCACCTAGATGGTATTTCGAATTCAGCCCTCAAATAGTCAAATCCCATAACAATTCCCTAAACCCCTCATCATCAACAATACTAAATGGTTGGTTGTCTTTTATACACATTCTAGCAATGGATTTCCTACATTTTTCTTGACTAAAAGAGTGAGATACCAAAGTCCCCGACTTCCCCAAAGTTGATGGCTTAAAACTGAGTGTAGATTGTTTCTTATTATCTGTCACTTTTACACGCACTGGTGACGTCGGGCATGAAAATTTTAAATGATTACCCATGGTACTAGTACCATGCTTTCTCATTCCAGAAGCCAACCATATTTTGCAATAAGGGCATTGATGTTTAGTAGCACCCTTTTCATACTTAAAATGTTTCCATACAAATGATTTCAATCTACTACCTTCCGTGCTCTGCTCATTTCCTTCATCAACATCAATCACTGGTTCGTCTACATCAATTACGGGTATATCAACATCAATCACAGGTTCATCAACATTGACCTCGGGTTCATCATTGTTGTCTGCTTCCATCTACACAAAAAAACATTATAATTAATTATCTACTAAAATAAAGAAAAAAAAGGATGGTGAGCAACTGAGCATTGTATAAAGGCTACTGTTGCACTTGCTTTGCTTGCTGAGTTGCTGTACAAAGTTCATAAATGTGAATGAGAGCAATAAAGAACATGCATACTATTTACCTCCACAAATTGCGAATATTATTAAAATAAAATAAAATAAAACATATTGACATGCATGTGAGAGGATTATCAGGTTGTCAGATTTTTTATAGATCGGTTGACACCCTCCAATTTGATAAGGAAGAAGTCTATGGTGTTTGATTCATTTCATTCACAAATATACAACCAAACCATAGATTTAAAACAATCGGGATTAGTAAAAAATCACGGGATTATAAAAATCCGGGATTGATCGGAAAATCCACGGGATTTGTAGTTTCATTCACAAATATACAACCAAACATAGATTTAAAACAATCTATCCTCCATACCCCATGAAAACCGTGTACCAAACGGGCCCTTACATCATTATTTTACGATAAACCTTAAACTAAAAATAAAAACAAGTGGCTTCTTATAAAAACATGTTTTAACAACCACCGCACACTTTATACTATAAACCAATAAACAACTACTGGTCCAGAAACATGATCAACAAATTACACAATGGCTGCTCAAGCTGTGGAAGGTGCAGCAGTTACAGCTCTCCGATCAGTTTTCCACCGTGTCCGGCATGCAGCTGAGAGATCTGGTCGACATGCTGACGATGTACGTGTGATAGCAGTAAGCAAGACAAAACCTGTCTCTCTTATCCGACAAGTGTACGAGGCTGGACATCGTTGTTTCGGAGAAAACTATGTTCAAAGAATTCATTGAAAAAGCTCCTCAGGTACGTTGTTCCTTCCTTTTAATTATATTTGGATTGAGTTTATGAAATAAAAGTGATTTTTATATTTTTTTTATGCACCAGCTTCCAGAGGATATTGAGTGGCACTTTATTGGACATTTACAGAGCAACAAAGCAAAATCACTACTTGGTAATTAATAATATACCCATACTATGTTATTTACTGTATCAAAACACAATTTTGAATGTTGTGATTGCATTAGGATAATGTATATTTGTCCCAAATCAGTTGTTGCAAGATAAAGTTGTTTGTGTCGCGGATAGATTTGGATTATTAGATGATTAAAATGATATAAGGTGTCATTGTCAGTATTTTGCAAATTCTGATCTTTAACCCGTAAATAATTTGGGTAATTAGAATCTGTTTTGTTGCACATACTCCTAAATATATTGGCTATATCTTCAACCCTACTTAAAAACACATAAATACCCACAACACACTCACACTCAACTTTTAATTTGGTTGGTCGTCGAACACCTCTTTTCTTTTCTTGGTTCACAGTGCTTATCGACATGGTGTAACAAGGTTGACACGGGTTTGTTGGTGTTCATGCGTGAAAACAACCCTTTGGCCTTTCTATGCCCGTCTTGTATACAGATAACTTAAAATGCAGTACCAAGCACCCTCACAATTCTGTTTATAGTCTTCTTATATTGAACCGAATGCCGGGGCAATCCGCATCAATGCACCAGTTTGACTCTGGCATCAGGAATATGAAAAAATCTTTTGGTTCAATTGGTTGGATGTGCTGACAATGCTGGATGCCGTTATGCAGCCCACCTTTATATAACATTCCAATATTTTCTTCTTGTTTCTAGTTATGTGAATACTGATCTTCATATTGTTATATGCTTCTTTTTTGTAGTAATTATATACATAATATTTTATGTTAAATACTTGTTTTTCTTGTTTATTCAGCTGCTGTCCCGAATCTGTCTATGGTACATGGTGTAGATAACCAGAAGGTAACCATTTAATATAGTCTCCGTTGTTTTTGTTAAAATACCAAATATTTGGCGTGTTGTTCGGTATTTCATTCTTGAGACGTAGATACTCAGTTTCTAGTGTTCGGGTATAGTGATTCTGATTGTTACAACTTACAGCTGAAGCACATCCTGACACTATCTCGTGTATCTAATTTTGTACAACTGATTATCTAATTCTGGTTCTTCCACATTTTACATAAGCACTATCTATATGTTGTGCCAAACACTCCCATATGCGGCAAAAAAATCAATATCTTAGTCATTTATATAGGCTAACAGGATAAGATAGTGTTGACTCTTTCTTTTAGTTTCTGACCAAATTTTGCCATGGCTTTTGGATTAACAGATAGCAAATCACCTTGATCGTGCAGTTTCAAGCATAGGAAGAAAGCCTTTGGCAGTTATGGTCCAAGTAAATACCAGTGGGGAGATATGTAGGTGTACAACATTCGTGTATCTTTTTTCTCTTTTTCTGCATGCCATAAACTGTATCACTAGTTATGCGGTTTCTACAAATCATATTTTCTGTTTCGGTCTTAAATTTCCAAATTATGAACTACATCGTAATTGCTAAAAGAAGAAGAGAAATACAAGCTTTACCGTTTTTAGTAACCTCACCACCCTAATGTGACTTGTAGACTGATGGGCACAGCTCATCACACTATGATTATTAACCTAAAATGTGCCACCATTGTAGCAAAATCTGGGATTGAACCAGCAAACTGTGTAGAGCTTGTAAAGCATGTTAAGTCCAGCTGCCCAAACCTTGTGTTTTCTGGTTTGATGACAATTGGAATGCCAGACTATACATCCACTCCTGAGAACTTTAGGGTAAATTTCTAACCTTTGCTTTGAAAATATTACTGTGTGTAATTAATGAGTTTTCTTTTACCCTTTCTTTGATGTTAGAAAATCATTTCATTTCATTGGAGCTTTGAATGATATAGATAGCTTGTGTCCAGCGTAATCGCTAATTTTCTTTATTTTTAAGTGGGTCGAGCTATCTGATGTACTTTTGGATGATATAGACTCTATCGAGGTGCAGAGGGCAGATCTGCAAGGAACTCGGGATGGCTGAAAACCAGTGTGAACTATCAATGGGCATGTCTGGCGACTTCGAACTAGCGGTGAGGATTATTTTTATGCTAGTTGTTAATTTATTTGAGTGACTTGTAACCAACTTTTTTTTTTTTTTTTTTTTTTTAAATTTTATTTTAAATGGGTTGATTTGGATATTACATTGATGCTAACGGCTCAAATGGATAGACTAATAACTTGACAAAAAGGGTCAAACCGGTTGAGCATTTTCAAAGTAGCCATTACATAGTTCTTGTGCAAATGTAATATGTAATATAAATAAAACACAAAATGTCAGCAGGACAACGCATCTGTTTTAAATAGCTAAACAACCTGCCACATTTTATTTGTTATCAAATAATTACATCTTGTGACACACGTTTGGTTTGATGTTTCAACTGTGTGTGTTGCCGGACAGACCCTTGATAATGTGTTTTAAATTTCCAGATTGAAATGGGCAGCACAAACGTGCGGATTGGATCAACCATTTTTGGACCAAGGGATTATTCCAAGAAACAGCAGCAGCAGTAAATGTTGATGAAAACTTCACAGCTGAATTAGTTATGTACTTATGTTCATGTTACTGTTTGACGGACTAAACTTCAGGTTTATAGATTGTTCAAAATAGAAACATGTATGATGTATCATTAAACTCAACCAACCACCTCTTAGTTCAATTATTCAAGAACAATATAAGAAAAGAAGATAGACTGTCTTCAAACGAGTGCAGTCTCAATACAAGTCTCAATACAGGGAAACTCACAATACAAAACCTCATTACTACAACACTTGGAAGAAGAAAACTGGTGTATCAAAACAGTTGATCAACCAAACGATAAAGAGAGAAAACTCAGAGAGAAATGTTGAGAGATATAACTTTTGTGTGTGTGAAAGAGAATGAATGCCGACTCGATATGCAACCCTAGCTGAGATTATATATACTTCAATGTTCTACTCCAGTACTTGGACTATCAAAACAAAATAAACAGTTCCTCTATATTGAAGACAGTTATAAACTACTTTCATTTGTACAGGTATATTCCATGTTGAAGACAATTATAAACTACTTTCATTTATTGTAAGTTCTTACACAATGCATATTTACAGACAAAAACCAATAACACCAAACTCACTAAGAACATTACATAGCTAAATGATTTCACATGTAGCTGAAGCCATGCATCTGTACTCAACTTTTCTTTGAAGACCTGTACAGAGATTCTTGCTTCTTGCTTTTCTAGGAAACCAATGAATTACCAAGAAAACACAAAAACCAGACACTTATTTTCTAGTAACAGGACATATAGCCCAATTAGGATCAGTTTAAACTTAAATACTGTTTACGTAAAATGCGTGTATGGTGTTACACCCGAAACCAGTTTTAAGTGTATTACCAAAATTCCATTGTTATAGTTGACTATGACTTTTAAGTATTGAAAGATTAAAGGTGATTAACTAGTCAATATGTGTTAAGTTAAAAGTCAAAAGTTAAGTATTAGGGCGTGTTTGTTTAAATTTAAGATGTTTTGGATTGAGATATCACTATCAACATCTTACCGGTAAGAGGTGGGTAGAAAGTCTAATCTGAACGAAATAATGTTGTTTGTTTTGTATAATTGTCCGAATGATTTTAAGTGCTCGTTTTTGCAATTTGTTTATTAAACCAACGAATGCTGATATCTAAGTAACTTATGTAAATATGAAACAAGACTTTTTATCATAAATATAACATAGTTAATAAACAATCAAATATATTATATAAAGTTTACAAAGCGAGTAAGAGGCGATGGGCAAGTCACATGCTATCGAGTAAGATGTTATATGTCTAACTGGTCTTACTCAAAAAAAAAACAAACAAAGAAAACGTTCGCCCACTCTTACTAGTAAAGAGTAAGAGGCCAGTAAGATTTTAAAAAAAACAAACACACCCTTAGTCAAATATTTGTAATACTTGCCCATCTCAAAACTTAAGTTCATTTTGACTTTTATTTTGTAACTTTGACTTTAATTATATATTTTCGTGTTATATAATACATGATAAAAGTATAACAACGAATACATTTAAAACACAATCCATTTATATATTTTGCATCAGTATTATATAAACGAAAAAAAAATAATTACGGTCAAAGTTGCAAAAGTCAAATGAATCTTAAATTTTGAGACAGTTAGTATAGTTTTAAGAAATGACATGTACCTTAAATAAGCGAAAAGGTAACTTAGAGGATCTAAGTTGCCAAAGGGTCAAACTTATACCGAACAAATATCTAGAAATTCTAGATAGTTCGACAACTCTTTTAGTTGTTGTCAGGTTCACGTGACACTTTGAGACTATGACTGTATGTGAGCCTTATTGGCGATACGTGAAATCTAAAAATATAGGACACGGACGGCATGGACAGAATTTATATATATATATATATATATATATATATATATATATATATATATATATATATATATATATATAATCTAGATCAAATAAGATCATACTTAAAGTTGTTAAAATGAGATCGAACTAAAATTTGACAAGAGATACTCTCCTTACAATAAAAATAATTTTTTTATTTACTACAACTAAAATTGTTAAAGTTTCGATAGATTTCTTTTAAAATTCTGAAACCTAGGTGATACACTTTGATTAGAAGTTTAATGTATCGGGGTTTTGTATGTGTATCGAGGTTTTGGAATATTTATTAGTGTAATGTGTATCGGTGTATCACTAATCCAAACTCATGTATCATTTGGTTATTAGTTGCTAAAATGTTAATTTGTATTAAAATATAATTTTTTGTGTATGATTGCTAAAATTGTTATTTATAAATGTTTTAGTGGTTTTTAGATTTGATCTTATTTTTACAACTTTAAGCTTGATCTCACATTAACCCTCCATATATATATATATATATATATATATATATATATATATATATATATATATATATATATATATATATATATATATATATATATATATATATATATATATATATATATATATATATATATATATATATATATATATATATATATATGTATGTATGTATGTATGTATAAAAACATGTATAATACTGCAGAAGTGCAAACAATATACATATTTACTTATTTACTCTATTAGAAAAGACAAAAGAGTCTACTAAATACTAATATAACACTATAAAAAGTGTTTCTCACTTTCTGTCACCATCAGATGTGAATCTCATTCAACAAACAAAACAAATATCATCACCACCAACAACTCGATCCCTAATTCAACAAATCAAAATCCCTAATTGAATTCCCAAATCAAAATTACTATGCCACTAATTCCTAGAGAGATATGAAGGTTGAAGAGACAAATATTCAAATTAGAGAAAAATAGAAGATGGAGACCTGTGAATCATGTGGAAGAGACAACTTTTAGGTATTTTTTCTTATTAATTGATGATCCGTATGCCTAGTGTCCAAAATGTGTCAAGCTCAAATGTACGTGGGACCGCAACGCGTGCGTGTCGGACACGTGTCGAGGCGTGTCCGTGTCCGACACCGCCACGTCGAGTTTTTAGGCGTGTCCGTGCTACCTAGGTTGTTGTGTTCTTGTGTGTGTCGAGCCAAAGAAGAAAGATGAGAGAAACCCATGAAGTCTTGATGATAAGTTGATGAGAAGTAAAGTGTTATAGTTCAAGATGATGTCCCTAGCTTCAATCCTTACAAGGTATTATGATGTCTAATTCTAGTTAATTTGGTGAATTAATAATTAGGGTTCTTAAGTAAATTTGGGGGTTTTCACATATGATCAAGATATGATCATATGTACGTTATAGGTGAGATGGGTAAGATTAGGAACCCTTTATTTTCTATGGTTTAAGACGTATTAAATGTTGTGATGATTATTGAGTAGGAATTAATAGTTGATGATGATGAGGTTTTGTATAAATAGATATGGAGCCAAGGTAGAGAATTGGCTATTAGATATTGAGGTTTAGGAGAGTGTTAGTCTAATGGCTTTAGACTAACTAAGGTATGTGTTAAATATGTCAATAAGTTTGATTGGCTTTTGTTAAGAACGTATGAGTTGTATGGTTTATACATATGATATGATTATAGTATGGATTGATTTACATTGCTATGGAATGATAAGAGTTGTTATGATGTTAATGAAGCATGTGTAAATTGATAGTAGCCAAATGGGCTAAACTCGGATATTTATGATGCTAATGTGTATATGATATCATGTTATATATCGGTTACTTAGGATGAGGTGTAATTTCATATGCTTTTAAGGATCATTTAGCTTGAAACTTGGGTATATTTAATCATATATTCCCTAGTTTACTTATTTGATTTAGGGACTTGAAAGACCAAATGCTAAAAAGTACAAGTTTTGGGCTCAATTGGACGAAGAACAAAGAAAACGACATGTTCTAGCATGGGAGCGGCATTTGTGGCGTGGTCACCTAATCTGACCGCTTAGTGTGCGGAGACGGCTTGACATGACTGTGTCAAAGGCATGTTGACGGCGTCACACCTATAAGGTGATGCTATCACAATAAGGCGGTGGACAAACAAAACCCTAACAGGGCTGCGAGCTGATGGCGTCACACCCTGACACTGTCACATCCTAAAATCTATAAATACAAATGCATGTTTTTCATTATTTTGTGTGTAACTTCGGAGGAACTTTCATACTCGAACCCTAGTTGGTACTTAGCTGTTTTGTAAGCCTTTTTGGCTATTAGAGACCTCATGTATCATTGATATAAGTTATTTAATCAATCTTTCAATCATGTTTCATCTTGATTGTTTGATTTATTCTATTGCTTGTTTCTCTATTACTATACAAGGCAAAATTAATTAGTATTTATGTAGGGTTGCATGAAACATAGTTATTAATTGCTTGTTTATCGTCTCTTGTCAATGGTGTGTGCGTTAAGAGATAAAAGCGGGTATATCCGTATCTTAGCTTGAGCGTCTACTAAAAGCGTGTCTAGTTAATGCTTATGTCTTAGGTTATTGGCTACTGAAGGGTATTTATTGCATGAATTAGTTATTGGTTGGGTTATTGACATTCGGATAGGCGTCGCCACTTAGGCTGGTTCATAGGCGTGGGATGAACAACTCGCAACGGTAATAAGGAATACTTCACTTTACATTAGACAAGGAAGTGACAATTGATAAACTAGTAAGAAACAACTAGGTAGTAGTGCAACTTTAGGTAAATCGTTTTCCTCATATAAGAAGTTCACACCACATTTACTTTTCTTGTTATTTAATTTTATTGTAGTTTAGGGTAATTAATAGTTAAAATACAAATCCTTAAAACCCAATATTTTTACGTGTTTTCTAATAAAGTATAAAGACCAAAAAATAATCTTCTCTTCACCTATAGACTTAATCCGAACCACACTGAGTCTACTTACTATTTCTCTAGAGAACAATCAATCCCTAAGTCTTTCCTATACCACACTACAATTATTAGGTATTCTCCATTGGAGGGTCGTAAACCTTAGTGCCTTACAACCCATTGCACCAAGTTTTTGACGTTGCTGCCAGGGAATGGTCTAGGTTTCGATTTCTATCTCGTTTAGGTGTAGTTCAAGAGATTCCTATCTAGTGAACGTTTTCGTTTTTCTTGTTAGCTTTCTCATAATCTATCTTTACTTTGTATCTTTTGTTCGTAGTTTTCCCATTAACTATTTCGTTCACCATTATAGAGATCGTAAATCCACCAACGCCTCACCGATCACCTTTTGACGATTTCCTTGAACTTGATGATTAATGCACCTTTTTTATCCCTTTATGCGGGTGAGCTAAATGATGAAGTAGATGAAATATTGGAGGATACTTTAGTCCTCGGAGATCAATTCCTTTAGGACATAAGTTAGTATATAATGGTGCAACCTTTAGACAAACCCTTCCCATTCTGATGATATTGGAGACGAATAGAAAAGATGATCCATATAATTTACAATTTTGACATGATTGGTTTTAGGAATTTCAATGCTTACTTAGATCTCGTTTTCCTATAAATATGATTTCACGTGCTCATTATAACACGATTAAAGTTGAGGAATTAGTTTACAAGGGAAATAATATTGTGGCTATAATTAAGGATGTACACGTTTTTGTCAGGAGTTTTACTTAATTAACTAATTTCATGATTTAGAGGATGTAAGTCAATTTATTGATGATGGTTTGACCCCCGTGATCTTAGAAAAACCTTTTGTGGAATTAACTAAGGTAGAAGATAAAAGAATCGAGGGTTTAACTTTATTTTCGGATGGGATAGATACTTTGATTTATCGGTGCCTCGTCAACAACTAGATTTAAAATCTTTCAAATGAGATGTATAGTAGGTTGTCCCCATTATGTTTTGAGTAATCAAGATAGGAAAAGGAATTAAGCATCCTTATGAGAAGAACAAATGGTTTAACAAAGATTGTTTGAGGTTACCTCCAAGATATGAAAGATGATGAGATAATTATGAGGCTCGCATGTGGGCATGTGAGCATGCGTGAATGACATAAAATGAATTTTGAGTCCAGCTAAAATAATCATAATCTAAAATTCATCTTAAATAATGAAAAGCACTTCATGGAGGCAACCCGCATTTATGTTTCTTGTTTTTATTTTATTTTTAGTTGTGTCATATATATAACTAATTGTTAATTATTCAATTTTCATTTTTTCAAAAATTATGACAATGCTGTATTATGTTTTTAACGTCGTCTTGATCACATACAAAGGTATTTTGCATGAAATAAGTGTAGGGAAAACGCTTTATCGGATTTAGAACGAAATTCAAACATGTAAAAGTTTACACTTGATAATTAGCATATACATTATCTTGTTTTTGAGCCAAATGCTTCAAGTGAATTTTTGCAGGAACTAAGTTTTGGAAGTTAGATTTTTCCAAATTTTTCGAGAAAACAAAGCGAACAGTTCACGTTAGGTCATTCTGACGTGTCATCTTGTAGCACATATTTTGTTTAATGTTGATAATTAACTTTTGAAAAATTTCCAAAATTTTTAAATGTCCAGGTTCTTATATAATTTATTTTCGCAAGCATTATATTTTAGTTGCTTTTTGTTTTAACTAAATGAATTTATGCGTTGTATATTGTTTGTCACCAATTTTACGCGAGGTATATTTGTGTTTTTCTTAAGATTTAGAGGTTATATTGGGCAGCGAATGCTCTTGGACTCATGTGATGTGCTTCTTGGATGAAGATTTAACCGTACTTCCGTTCTTCGATCATATCAACCAAACCATGAGAGTACTAGTTTCTTTTCTCTCTTTTATTCTTCCTTTATCATTTTGGATACTTTTAGAACATTGGAGACAATGTTCAATTTAAATGTGGGAAGGGTAAAGGGCACCTTAGAAAATATATATATACATTTGTTGTTTGCCTTGTCCTTAAAAAATTTGTGTAATAAACCGAAAGGAAAACTAGTAAAGGTAATTTTAGCACCAAATTTTAAAATTAATTATGGCATTTACTAGTGACACTTTGGTTTCAAGTGTCTCCTTTGTATAGAACTTATGAGCTAGTACAAAACCCTTTCACTCAAATACTACTCCCAAAATGTGAGGACACCTTATAGAGCATTTATCCTTAGTGCTTGAGTTTCGGTAATGTATTAGGTTCTATAACTTGCTTTAGTGATACATCCCGAGACCGGCGGTGAGATCACATTCGTGTGAATAGGTTTACTAAGTGATAATAGGAATTAAGATTAACCTCATTTTTAACCTTCTCTTATTATAATTAGGTTGACTTTATCGGTCAATAAATTTCCCTTATCCCTTTGTTGCACTCATTTTGAGTGCAAGATGCCCCTAGTAAAACTGCTGAGCCAATCTTTTCTTTTCTTTAAACTCCAACAAAAAATATACACCCAAATCGCCTTAGCCCCCCTCCACTTGTGCACTCGTTTTTAGTGTACGTACCCTTTGTGAAAAATATAAACTTGTAGAAAACGTAGAGGGGGTGAATACGTTCCCGTCTAAAAACTTAAATCTTTTGTACCAAATAACCAATCAAGTGTGACTTAATATGAAAAGTGTCAACAATAGTCTTACAACAACTAGATATAGTAGAAAGTAATAAGTGAAGCAAGTCACCATAACACAAACAAAGACACACTATAAATACCATGTCATGACACAAACATATTCAACATAATATAAGCAATAAACTACACAAACACAAGCGCATAATGCAAATATATATGTAAAGTGATAAATGCAAAATAAACATAAATAGATAAGTAAAGAAAGCATAAACCGGACACAATGATTTATAGTGGTTCGGTCACAAAGCTCCTCTTCGCTCTACTCCACTCCGGAGTACCCAACTCGAGTTACTTCACTAATCAACAAGCTCCCTTCTCGGCGGAGAAAACCATACAATGTCGCCCATTACTTTCCAACACTAATCTAAATGTCGAGTTCTAATCTAGCTAGAACCAATCTCACACACGATCCATCACATCTACACGATCTACCCGATCTACACAATCTACCCGATCTACATGATCTACCCGATCATCGATCTACCCGATGAATCGATCTACCCGATCAATCACGATCTACCGGTCAACAATATCTACCGGATCTACACAATCTACTCGATCAACTCGATCTACGGTCTAAATGTGTTAGGAATTGGAAATTCCATAGTGAAGAGTCGGTCACCCCAAATATTATCTAGCAGTTAGCTCGTAGACTTGTCGTTAGTTCGTTATTTAATAGTTTATTAGTTAGTTTGTAGCGTAGAATAGTTTAGGGTAACACCGTGGAGGAAGGACGGTCTTTACCATGCTGTATACCGATCCACGGGCCGATGGGAGGTCGTGTATTATGTAACTATAAATACCCCTTCCATCCATGGAAGGGTGATGCTTCTCATAATCTAACCTTACATTTGTGAAGCAAGTCTCTACCAAGAAAACACCTCTCATCTCTTCTCTATCTAATGGCTAACATGTATTTCCATCATCCAAGACCACCCGAATCATCAACATAATAAATATAGGATCCTAACAATTGGTACCAGAGCCAAGGTTCTTGTGTTGTGTTGATTTATTGTGGTTCTTGAATCTTGTTTAAGCTGTTTTTAACTATGTTTTTGGTTCGAAAATGTTTCTATATTATTTTGGTACAAACAATTTTAAACAGATCATGTGTATGCTTTGGTCTAAATGTCTTGTGATAACTTTGTCCAAACAGTTTGGTCTATCTTTATATAGCGTTTTTGGTACCAATAACATGTAATATTTGTGGTCTTAAGTTTGTTTACGAAGTGGTCAAATCTTTCAATGGTCAGGCTTGGTCAAAAGCAAGTCACATGTAGCAATCTTTGTCACGTTTTACGGGTGTCTTTGAATATGGTCGAAAATGGTCGGAGAAAACTTCGCCGGAGTATCATATTAGCGATTTGTCCTCATAAATGTCAGATTCAATGGATGTTCTTCGTAGCAACTTGTTATCAATGCTAGCGACTTGGTAAAGTGCTAGCGACTTGTCAAAGGAGCTTTATTTAAAGCGACTTGTTTAAAAGATGTCCGATTCATGCGGAAGATGTAGCAACTTGTCTAGCGAGTTGAGACTTGTAGCGAGTTGACTCTTTAGTCAACTCAAGTCAATAGCGACTTGACATAAAAGTCAATAGCGAAAAACTTGACATACAAAGTAAATAGCGACTTGACACCTTTCGCTAGCGACTTGGCACAAATCTTAGACCTAGCGACTTGATTCTAAAAGGTAGCGACTTGATTGCATCTAGCGTTTGTGTAAATAAAGGAAGAAGATGAGTAACCACTTGACCTCAACTCAAATACCAAATATTTAATCGACTCATGAACCTCGGTTTCATTATACATCAGCTGGTCCATTTTAACTAAAATCGAGTAGCGATGAAAGAAGATGTATAAACATATCCGGAAATCGAAAAACCTTCAATCCTCTTTAACCTACATCTAGACTCACCAAAGGACCCATACCATCTCTCCCCAACTCACAATCTACATCTAAACATGACTCAAAAGCGGATAATAATAATTATGAAAATAGATCGATCTACTCACAAGTATTGCAGCCGCTCATAGAACATAAATCTTAAAAGATCTATAAACAAAAGAATAAACCATCATTGATCCTTTTTGAAGACAAAGCTTCATCTCTATTCGAACTTAATGATTCGAAGATTTAACAACTATGTTAGTCCTCTTTCATGTTCGGTATTTTTTTCTCCGTCTCACAAGGATTTAATTGAAGAGTAATTATTCTTGTTAATTTAAAGTGACATCGTGTGGATCTCTCGAAACATGTTCAAAGGTCGTCCTTCAATCATTTATCATCACGGATCCATTGTTTTATGAAGTCTAAGCTTCTAATTAACTATCCGAACATCATGTGACATGGATTATAACTATAAAGTCATCTCATTGCAAATATTAGTTCAATCTTATCCTGACAAAGATTAAAAGTACCTACCTTGATGCGCTTTGGTTGATATTGTACGATCTGGTTAAGCTTGAGCCATCCCCGTAAGCGGCGAGATGAGCCATGTATCATGATGCTTTCGTTTGTGAGATCGAGTTGATTATGGAGTTTGAAGTCGGAGGGTTTTTTCTTTAAGATGGGCGGACTGATTTAGTTATAAGACTAATGTTTCAAATCTTATGATATCCATGGTTTTATTTTTGTTGTTCGGATCATGTGATGTGAAGGAGGCATTTTTAGGTGTTTAGGGTTTGCATAGCGCCTTACGAGATTGGAAGTTTGACTGCGTGTGATATGTGGAAGAATATTAGGGTAAGTGTGAGAGATGAGCGCGCTTATATACCATAATAATTAGGGGTGTGCATTGGTTTGGTTGGGCTATGGAACCCTTGATATGGCGATTTGGGTGTAAGGATGATTGGGCCGAACTAATGTTATGGTTAAATGGGCTGCATGGAATTTTTTTGATGTGATAGCATGATTATTAACAATGTGTATGGGCATAAGCGTTTGTTATATCATAGTTTTATAAAGTTTTGATAAAATAATCTTATCAATGGTCTATGCTAAATCAAAATTTGATAAAATGTGATATATATATATAGCGAGACCCTCATTGAAATGGTATGACTTTTGATGGTTTCGAGGCAATTGTATGTCATGAGATTCAGATATGAGTGGCTTAGTATGATGTTATACCGGAGATGAAGTGCAGTGTTTACATCGATAAATTTGGACTAATGGTAAAAGCTGGATGCACCACACTAATTAGTTCCATGATATGTGAGAATGTTAAGTTGGATGAATTTAATTAAGCCATTTGTATTATCGAATTTGGATGATTATAATTACTTCAATAAGATGGAATGGATTAGGCGATTAGACTAGAGACGATGAGATTCGATTGGTTATGAGGGTTGATGATGTGATTTGTTGTGTTATGGGTTTGATACTTTGGTTTATGCATTTTCACGCGTGTATTATGTCTCGCGTGAAATTGGTTATTGGAAAATGTTGACTACGGAGTTGTTAGTGCGGTGTCTCTTGATTGATATTGAAGTAAGGTTTTTTTGGGCACGTTTACTTATTTCGCTTCTTTCTTTCTACCCTTCCCGCCAAGATGACTTGTTTGGGCATTTATGGAGTGTGATAAAGACTTCATTATTTAGTTACGTGTGTGATTCTTTCTCGCTTAACCCACAGCGTAACTATCACTTGATGTCTCACTCGATTGAGAATGTCGAGAGGTTTTGTACATTGGGTACAACCGGTTCTTTTCACGAGGATTAGTACAAGTTTAAGGAACAAACTGGGGAATTTCGTCATCATGTTCAAGTTTGGCATATCGGGTCTATTTCTCCTAGTGGTCCTTTGCCATAGCCAGCAATATTTGTGAAAGATGTGTTCACGAAAGTGTTTATTGGATGGTTGATGATATTGTATAATGGGCAAATCGGTTAAGTGCCACGATATCCCCCTAAACATATATTCACCGAAACCAAAATTGTCATAACACATTCAGGTCGACATTGTTTACGGTGCTGTCTTGATTTTGTAAAACCCTTGAAGAAACTATTTCTCGGTTTAAATCATAGACTTGTAAAATCCGTGACAATGAAAAATCCGGTTAAAATAATGTGCACTTTAGGATCTATCTTATGGTTTATTCTTGGTTTTGTAAAATCCATGAAAGATACTATTTTCGGGTTTAAACCATAGAATTGTAAAATCCCGTATTGATGGAACCATCACGGAGAAAGGAAAGCGTTTATCGAATCTTATCGATCTTGGTGCTACGGTTTACGCTTGAAGAAGGATAAAAAGGTGTAATTCGGGAATTGGGTGTTTGTTTGGATTGTCTTCATGGCATTTTGGTTATCACAGGTTTCTGGGGTTATGTTTTTAACCATGGCGGGATGAAACCATTATCATAGTTCCTTAAAGCGTCAAAGGAGGCTAAATTGAGCTTTTGACGATGGATGTGACAGGTTAATTAACTATTATTTATTTGAGGTTGGAGTGAATTATCACAGGCGAGTGTAGTATCACGAAGGTATCGGGGTTGGATGGATGAAGATTCTTCATGATTCTTGTTTGAGCTTATTTTCCAAAAACGAAGACTTGGAAATCTAGTTATTTTTGAGAGTCTTTTTCTTTTACCACGAGGGGAAATTGGGCTCTTATCACCACAAAATAACTATCACTTAAAGGAGTTACGTTGTAGTGCTCAGTGTCACATTCAATTGTAGACTTTCAAGAGGTGACATACGTCTTATACTCGATGGTTGGTTGGTTGAAGAGTATAGAGTACTTAGAGATTCAAATGGGCATGAATTCTCGACACCGCTCTTTGTTACATATGTGCAAGTTTAAGTCACGAGTTCGGGTTAGTTTACTTCAGGGTCAAATTCATCATATTGGGTTTTCTCCATCAGCTGTCACGACAAAAGGCCTACTGAATGATAATGGGGTTGATTACATGTTTTGCTAAGAGAGCTGAAAAGAGAGAGATTATGACGTCTGTTCACATCAGTTCAGGCCTCGTACTTCATCATTATGACGTTTGAACACAACAGTTCAAGCCTCGTTCCCTAAAGAAAAGAAATGTGTACGCTTCAGTGCGCATTATCTTCGGAAGAAGAGAAATCTTCTCAATTATGACCATTCTCATCAACATGCTTCATGCTTTTTCCATGCGCTTCAAACATCAAGTGAACCGGGCTACTATTGATTGTTTTCTTATTCCACTTGCTCAACTATAATGACGATGGTGACATCCGGTGCTAATTTTACGGGGGAGAAGTGTGAATAGAATACATTTGGATGATAATCACTTGTTTAATCAAGAATGGCATCTTCGTATGCAATTCTTGAGGGGGAGAAGAAGTGTGAATTTTTGCATGGTTGATTGATATTTGAGAATATATGGTCAAACGGCTCCAAACTCATGTAAGAACCGAGCTTCTTATTATCGGGTCATCTTCACATGATGTTTCTTCTAAGAGCCGTTGGTTGACATCTTCACACGGGCTGATGAGTTTAAAGACAAGTGCTTCCGGTTAATGCTTCACGTGCACATCAACATGATGATTCCGAACAACCTTCTGTTCTTGTTTGATGTGATTGTTTGCTTGGTATTACCATTTCGTGTGTTCGTTGCGGGCTGATTGCTAATTTTCTTGATGAACATCTTTCTGTTCTTGTTTGATTGGGAGGGATTTTAGTTAAGGGGATTTGCAAGATGTAAGTTAATTGGGATGCTTTTTAGTGTGATGAAGATGTTAACTACCTATTCCCCATTCGGACAATCTTGAAGAAGGTCTAGTCTACAGTCGGTTCTACATTTCCTGCTACAAGTTAGAAGACTAAAGACGAGTTGCATTTAACAATCTAAAGACCTCTTCTCAATTCAAGCATTCATCATAAAGATTGTCGATTTAGGGGAGAGCACTAATTGGGGAAGTGTGTAAAGCCAAATTTAATCCCCAATTAGACTTGCTCACATTCTTTCGCAGCAAGTGGATTCTCACAAGAGTTCAAGTGTTCTTCTTAACAAATTTCTAGTATACGGGCTTATTATTTGTTGTTGATTCTGAAGTATCAAAACCAGAAATGGGAAAGGAGACAAGCATCTAAACACGAGTAAACTTGATAAACTTAATTCTTCTAAGTGATTGAAGATATCCCGGGAAGACAAATGTCATTACCGCAGAGAAACTCAAGGTTTGACTCATGGCGTTTAGTGTTTATTCCAACTATGTAGGGGAAGAGAGGTTAGAGAAAGTTTCTGAAGATAAAAGAGGTACACAAGTGTGTGGTGATTTCGATGGTATCGCAATGATCAGGGGAGAGAGATTGTGTACATTGGGGATGCTCAGCTGTTTCACTTGAGTGCTTAATCAGTGATTCAGAGATATAATCACTTATTCCGGAGTTGACATCCGCAGAGATTGTCACCCGCAGAGATAATCAGTGACTTGGCCTGCTTCTTCAATGTTATCAGTTATTCATTCCTTGTGTATTGGTATACTTCGGATACTTGAGCTTCATACACGATCATCAGGGAAGAAAAATGTGAACATGGGGAGGTGTTTTCATTCCCCTCATGATGTGTATTCGGGAGAGCTCTTGGATATTGGTGTACTTCGGGTTCTTGAGCTTCATACACTATCATCAGGGACGAAAGATGTGAACATTGGGGAGGTGTTCTTCATTACCCTCATGATGTGTATTCGGGAGAGTTCTTGAGCATTATACAAAGAGACTGACTGCATCAATTCAACTACTTGGGGGAATTGTTCTCTTGACACCTTTTGGAATGGATCGCTTCAGACGTCAGTTGAAAAGGAAATTTGAGAAGATTGTTTTATGTGTGGGATGATACGATGTTGTTCTTCTATTGGATGATATAACCTCGAACGAAGAATCACGGTGATTATTCTTAAAAGGAGCAGCAAGATCGATGATAATGGTGTGCTTCTTTGTGCACCTGGCTAATGGAAGCTTGAAAGAAAGCTTTGAATCTGCTCAGCTAAAGGATTTTCGGTTTGGGGGGAAGCTGCCAAAGTCTCACTTTCAGATGGTTCAATTTCTTTCTTCAATTCAAGAGCCTCGGAAGCTTTGGTGGTGAATGTTTAAGAGATGATGACTTCTATCTTCTACAACGGGGCTGCTCGATATCCTTATCTCGGTACTCGTATCATCATCTTCTTTAACTATATCATCTAAACTATCTTTTTAAATATTTTTCGAAAAACAAAATACAAAAATATAAAACCAACAAAATCAAAATAGAAAAATATAAAATCTTCAAAAACCCAAAAAAATCAGAAAATTTAAAAATACCAAAATTATTGTTCTTCAAAGACATGTCTTCTGGTATCGATAACATCTACGGTCTTAGAAATGTCATTCAATAATGGCACGGGACCATAGATGAAGTTCGAGCATGAGGTGTAAATATTCTTTTCCAAAACATGTCTCAAAAAATGGTTTGCAGTTACTTCAGACTGTGACCCGCGCTAAAACTATGGCTTGCTATTATTTCTGATTGCAACCCATTTTTCAAGGAAGGAAAGTGCTGCGCTAAACAAATTTTCAAAATTATCGTGCACTTATCCTAAATCAAAATGAGGAAAGTATGTCGAAGGACTGCTGTTCCTACACAAATGTTTTTCCGTCTAAAATTCTTCAGAAAAATATTTGTTGTTTTCAAAAATGGTGGTAAATGAGTTGCTTGAGAATCAATCTAATTCAGAGTTTTCGAAATAAATTGTAAATTCAATCAATGACTTCAGCGCTTTTAAAGTTTTCAAAAATTGAGTCATTTATTGAGGGGGATAATGTTTTCAAATCTATATCATCTAACGGGCTTTCTTTATTATCCTAAATGCTTAACTGAAAAATGATGTTAACCTACGTTGAAGGACTAGGTGCCTAGGATATGATTGTTAGGATTAGATGATTAGAGTTTGATGAACACATTATTCCCATACCTTATATGATCCGATTGATATGTTGAATTGACTTTTATTAGTCGATTGCTGTTTGGGTGATGTCGACCACCATATATTTGTATGTGTGTTCACTAACATATGCAGGTATATTGGTATATAAGAATGTTCCCGATCCGGATCCCACAAATGAAGATGATTGGATGCCGAAAGGAAAGGGTAACTATATCTTAGGTTGACAAATGAAGAAACGGAGCTTAATTGGACTTCTATGGAGAGTTGGCATAAATGCAACGTAAGAGGTCTCACTGCATCAGAAGATGGTTTTCTTCTAAGTGATTGAAGAAACGGTGCTTAATTTGACCTCAGTTGGCATTAAAATGCAACGTATGAAGTCTCACTGCATCAGCAGATAGTTTTTCTTCCAAGCCTTACAGCAACAACATAAGCTTCTCAACCACCTAACGTATCTTGTGCAGGAAAAAGTAGTGGATGATACCATTTTTCTTAAAACAAACTTGATAAAATTGTTTTGAAAATGGGAAAATATTGTTTTGAAAAATTATTTGGATTCAAAGTTTTGAAATCAACCGGACTTTATTTTATCAAATCTTTAGTGATTTCAAATTAAATATTTTCAAACGATATTTCTTCATAAAAGTCCGTTTTGTACAAAATAAGTGGTGATCTAAAGATTTAATGTTATGTCATGGTATGATTTTCTTCAAAGGTCAAAGGTCTTTCAAAATGAAATTTTTTTCTGTTCTTGTTTGATTGTGAAATTGTTTTGTTTTACTTAAAAGATCTCTTAAAAAAACTATCATACCTGACACTAACAATCTTTAATGTCTAAATTTGTTCCTATCTGTCATTTTTCAAAATTAAACCTTGCCGCGTCTTTCCCCAAAATTTTCTAAGTGATTTAAATCTTTTGGGATCACAAATCTCAAATGGTTTGAAGTTTTTGATCGGCGGAGAGATTGTGATTTAAATCTCAAATCTGTTTTAATAGAATTGGTGTTAGTCCTTCAAAGGCACTCTTGCCTCCATGTGCCAAACGATTTTCATATACATAATGCACATGTTGAGGGGGAGCATTTATCCAAAAACAAGATGAGTATTTAAACAAGGCACATTTTCTCCCATGTTTTCTAAACCTTATTAAATCACTTGGGATCCAAAATCTCAAAGGGTTTGATATTTTTGATCGGGGGAGAATTTGTGATTTAATAATGAAAGTTGATAAAAGGTGATCGTTTTGATTCAATTGTGCAGGCTGCTCTCTTATATGTGCTAAACGCTTTCGAATCTCGAAGCATATATTGAGGGGGAGCATTTTAAAATGAAAATAAACTATCGAGGTACAAAAGCTTGTATGTTTTAACATAAAGTACCTTGATTGAGTTTTAAATGGTTTCTTAATGGAATTTGTGATTGTGGATGTACTTCAAATGAACTCTTTCCTCTATGTGATAAAATGATTTCAAATATCCTACGCACATATTGAGGGGGAGAAATTACCAAGAAAATCAAATGGTTTTTTCTATGAAAATTGTGATCAAAGAAAATATTTCAAAGTCCTCTTGCCTCCATGTGCTAAACAATTTCTAAATCATATGCACATGTTGAGGGGGAGGTTTTCTAAATGATCAAAACTATTAAGGTATATTGAAAAAAAGGAGAAAAGTAAGATATGGGAAGAGTGCCGACTGAGACAGAGCTAGTACCGGAATAAACCCAACAAGGTTCTAGTTATGAAGTCTTGGTAAGCACTAAAGAGGTTGAAGAATGAAAAAGAAATGAATGTGAAAAGGGTGAAAATAAATAGCCCTCCAATAATTCAACCTTAGGGCAGAAACCGGGTTCAATTCATATGCTACTGGTGGTTACTAAGGTAACACTGGTATTGAAGACAAGACATCATGGACCCAGTGATGCACTGCACTAAACTTCCCAAGCTACTCAAGTTCCTCTTAAAAGGGCTTGTTTCATTCTCACGGGGAACCGACATAATCTATCGACTTTCTCTTAGAGATTGTTGATATTGAAGAAGGAGACCCTCTCCCTAGTCTCCGGCATAGGAACCAAATGTGCACGATTGAGTCTAGAGCCAAGAGATCATCCACAATATCTCGTTAGGACACAAAATTAATGATGACTTGCTGTTTCACACAATGTGGAAAGTAAGTATATATTGAGAGTCCTACGCATTATCCTTGTGGTATTGCCAGAACATCCGAGTGATATGTAAAAATATTCACAATGAAGATGGAAATCCTTCTAGAGCCAACATCAAACAAGCTCTTGGTGGGTGACATGTGAGATCTTCTCGTAAGATCAAACTTGTGACAACTAGATAGAAACGATGGGGAGATTCAATCTTGAATCAACCTTGGTCCAGGAATAGAATTGACGAATACTTTTGGAAAAACCGTTCAATGTTGAAATCTTCTTTTCTCTAGCACATCGAATGTGTATTTATGTTTTCTAATACAAAAAGTATCTCTGATTGAAAAAATACTTTTGGAAAAACCGTTCGATGTGCGAATCTCTTCTTTTCACTAGCACATTGAATGTGTACTCATTCTCTAATACAAAAAGTATTTTGATTGAAAATTGATCTTTCTCATAAAACCTTCGTCGTATTGCAAAACTCTCTCTTCAAGCAATACACGATTGTTTTCTAATCAATGTTTCATCAATCAGTGAATCTCAATTCGCTGGTTCACTCACTCCGTGTTGTCTTCTTTGAGACATTCCGGTTTGAGAACGGCTAGAATAGATGCGAAACCCTGTCAAGGAGATTCTTAGGAATCCTACCTGATCACAGGCAGTACTTGTACTGCTCAACGGGGAACCGTGGGCCGCGTACCTCAATTCAACGAAAGTGATCAAAGACACTTTCGTGAGTTTTATTGCTAACAGTTGTTTGCAGGTACATTTGGATGGTTGCAGCTGATCAGAATTGAGGAGTCAATCCAAAGCCGCATGCTCACAGCATCCACACTTAATTGAAGAAATCATGACTTATGCATATCTACAGAACCTGGCTCAGATATTTCTATACTATGTTCCTGCTGCGCTGCTGTAAATATCTTGAACTAGTAAAAGCTTCCGCTACTCTGATGGAAAGATGTCATGATCCAGAAAGTGTGAGCATGTCGGTCCAAAAGTCACAACATCACATGATGGCAACACAACAAAGGGTGATCCAGAGAGATTTGCTGTGGCTGATGATCTCAAAGAAAGCTCGAAGATCATCAATGATGTGGATCAGTTAAAGGCCTCCAC